>PVHY01006335.1:0-75328 GCA_004024945.1 Uropsilus gracilis
TTTATAGTTGGGGGGGAGAAAAAGAAAGTGTCAAATTAAAATCTCATGGACTCTTTCCAAATTAAAGACGTATTCACACACAGCTCTCCAAAACCAAACTAGATTATGGCTTTCTTAAAGGCAAGAATCTATTACACAGAAGCCACAATACTGCTGATGCTGATTACAAGAAATATCACAGAGATAGAACTGCAGAGGCTTACGTCTTCTAAAATGTCAATCTACAGTGTTCTGCTTACTTTCCAAGGTGACTTTCAGATTGAAAAGAGGACAGCAATGCCTCACTGAATATCCACCAGTTCAGATGATGAGAATCTCACCAGGAAATCTGAGAAAGCTCCCCTTAACTAACAACTAGACTAGATGTTGACAAATCATCTAGAAGATGCTAATGAGTTTAAAGGAACAGTCATGAAAGCAGAAAGTTGACATACTAGACTGGTGAGGAGATGGGATAAGATTAAACTGATTGGTCTGGAAAGATCAGGGAGAAAAGGAAAGAATGACATCCAAAGTCTTGTTGGGTGACTGAGTGGATGGATTTGCCTTTCCCAGATCACAGGACATGTAGAAAGAGACATTTTAGAAGAAAATAGCTTAGTTTAGAACATGCTGAAATGAGGTATCTGGTGATACTGATGAGAATTTCACACACAGGTGGGCCAACAGGATCTGCAACAGAGACCTGGGAGTCAGTCACAGGGAAGGCAATTCTACGTCTGGTTTTGTTTGGGGAGCTGGTGGTTTAAGAGGGCAGAGTACAGAAATCTGAGAAAAATCAACATTTTGGAAGAACCTGCAAGAAACTGAAGTGGCCAGAGGGGATGAGTAATAGCAGTCAAAAAAATAATGTCAAATGTAAGGTCAACTAGAAGAAGAATAAAATAATAGATGTGACAACAAGGCAGTCACTGCTTAGAGCTTTCAGGGAAGGAAGCTGTTCAAGTTAAGGTGATGAATTCACCAGAAAGGAGAAGGTGCCGGGCATGGTGGCTCGTGCCTGTAAGCTTCAGTCTATGAAGCGGCAGGGGCTAGGGATCGCAGTTCGAGTCCCGCCTGGGGCCCGTAGCGAGACCTAGTTCCAAAAAAATAGCTGGGCGTGGTGGCGCGTGCCTGTAATCTCAGCTACCTGGGAAGCTGAGGCTGGGGATTGCTTGAGTCTGTGGTACCCCGGGCAAAGACAGCCTGCAGTTCCACAGGCAAAAATAGTGAGACCTAGTCTCAAAAAAAAAAAAAAAAA
The DNA here is from genome assembly GCA_004024945.1 of Uropsilus gracilis. Lineage (NCBI taxonomy): Eukaryota > Metazoa > Chordata > Mammalia > Eulipotyphla > Talpidae > Uropsilus > Uropsilus gracilis. Next base: position 1,241 of record PVHY01006335.1, read on the forward strand.
AAAAAAAAAAAAAGAAGGGAGAAGATGAAGATGAGAAGAGGGTGAGACATCTACGTGAAAAGCTATTTCACTTAAAAGAGGGGGAAACATGAATGTGTCTAAATGCTGATTAGTGGGAACAAGGATGAGAAAGAGGGAAAAGAGTTGTAAGAGAATGAACAAAGTAGAAAATAGCAGCAGATGAATTAGCTTCAGGTAGAAATGGAGATACATTTTATTATAATGGGAGAACAAAACAAAAGAGGTGAAAGTACGAAAGGGTATAAAGTCAGAAGTTCTGAATAGTCCTGTGAAGCAAGCAGGATAGTCAGTTGCTCCGAGACAGAGGCAGTAAGATTCACGAGACTCCAAGAAAGAAAAGTCAGTCTTATTAGAGCCAATTTAACAGGACCAACTAGGACTATTTTATTCTCTTCATAGAGAAATGTTATCCAATATAGCTTTTAGAGCCAGAGACCTGGATTCTCAGCTTGGAGATTCATTTTCTTAATTACTAAGCCTGGGCTAAATTATTTAGTCTGAGTTTTACTTTCTTTGTATCTGAAAAATAAACAATTCATATTCCACAGGCATTCAAAATAAAGCAGCTCCTGATCTTCCTGCCCTCCTTTTCTCTATCTCAAGTTCTACATCATCCAGTCAATATTTTTCGGTTCATTCAGCAAATATGGACTCTACACTGAAATCAGTCAACAAGAGTCCTTAGGTCAATGCAGTTTAGTCTGAAGGGTAGAGTAAGCAGTAAACAGGCAAATGTATGATCATGAACTGCAACAGAACACATACGAACTTACTGAGATGATAAAGATGGTCTATGGCATTGCCAGGGTAATGGTTATATGGTTTTACATCCACCAAAACTCATCCATGCATTTTATGATATATAAATTATGTACCTAGTTTTAAGAAAATCTCAAAATAAGATCATTCTTTCCTATAAAGGAAAAATAAAGGACATTATGTCATAATGTTGTTCAAAGTAGTTTGGGGTGCTTTTCTGACATTTCAAGTCAGGGAGGATGACTTGAAAAATGAGGACTTAGTCAGATAAAGAGAAGAGCCTCAGGCAGAAGAATTATTCTCTCTGGGGACACAAGGGGAGAAACAATGAAGACATATCAAGGACCTGAAAAAGAATATTTGAGTTATAGAGTCTGAAGGGAGAAGAGGACAAAACAAGGCTGGTGAAGTAGATCAGGACTGGGTCACACAGTAGCCAATGATTTTAGACCTTTCAGTAAGCACATCAAGCACCACTGATAGGTTTGATGTAGGATCTGATTTGGAAAAATATCCTTCTGAGGAAAATTCCTGACAAGGGTAAGGCTGGAAGCTGGGGATTCCTGGAACTAAATTAAATGTAAAGATGTGATCAAATTTAAGACTAATTTTGGGCTGGGCATAGTGGCACATGCCTGTAAGCGGCAACCTAGGAAGCTGCAGCCAGGGTCAGGGATCGTGGTTCGAGTCCCGCTGGTGGCACGTAGCTTGAGACCCAGTCCCAAAAAAATAGCTGGGCGTGGTGGCATGTGTTTGTAATCCCAGCTACCTGGGAAACTGAGGCTGGGGATTGCTTGAGTCTGTAAAAAAAAAAAAAAAAAAAAAAAAAAAAAAGAGAGACTTATTTTGGAAGTAGAATCAATGACTAATTAATATATTAGAAGATGGGGGTTGGAGAAAAGGATAATTTAAAATTTATGAATTTCAAGAAGGGCGATAGAGGTACTCTTTATTTGAGCATCAAAGAAGGATTATACATTTTAGATTAATCAGATTTGAGAGGCAGAAGGGGTGTTAGTTAGGCGTAAGAGCAAATAAATATATTCAGTAAGCAGTTCGCTCTAAAGAAAATGGTTTGACTGTGATATGAAAAAGGGATTTGTGAGCAAGGGATTTAAAGGGATTTAAAGCTCTTGGAACATTTGTTATGGCCCAGGTAGATAATGCCAGTAGACCAGGCTCAGGCCCTGACTAACTCCAGCATTTGGAGATCAGACAGAAGGGAAATAGCCAGCAGAGATATCTGAGAAGTTAGAATTCGAGCCTGAAGTGTCATAGGAGCGAAAATAAGTCATTTCAATAAGTCAGGTAGTGCTACTTACGCAAAATGCTGCTGAAAAAGTCAAAGATATGCTCACTGGGTTTAATCATAAAGAAGTTACCAGGGATCTCAGCCAAAGCCAGGAGACAGATCAGACTAGAGAGGATTCAAAGTAAATGAGGGGAGAGGAAGTGTACTCTTTTGAGGAGACTGCCTATGCACATATTTGGACCAGAGAACAGTAGCTGGAAGGAAATGTGATGCTGGGAAAAGACCCACAATTTCCAGTTCCCTGGAAAACTGAAGAATCTTACCATGAGCTCTCTTCCAGATTGCAGTTGGAGGTTCATGACTAGCTCCTTTAAACCACACATGAGCTTTTCAGTTGTCATTTTCTTGTCATCAGCCCACTTCCCTTATTTAAGTAGCTTAACTAACAGCTATATATTTTTGCAATTCCCCCATCCTAGAACATGTCGAATGGGAAGGACCTAGAAGAGAAGTTAAAATTGATCAGACCTCTGAACTATTCTTTCTGTTCCATTCCCGTCACAACTAAGCTTAAATTATTCCTGGTTTCCAAGCTTTTAAGCCTTAAAATATTCCCTAAACTTTTAGATGCTTTCCTTAAGCCTAGTGTCTTAGACATACCAAATCCCTTAGTTTTAGATCATTTCATTTCTAAAACATTGGCTCTCAATTGAGGTGGGGGGGGTGGATCTTACCCCTCACAGACATTTGGCAATACTGGAAATATTTTTGCCTGTCTGTACAATGTTACTAGCATCTAGTGGGGATAAGACACCAGAGAGTCTAATTGTCCTACGATGTACAGAAGAGCTCGCCACAACAAAGAATGATCTTACCCAAGATGTCATGGGACTGAAGTTGGGAAACCCTGTTCTTAAATGTGAGTCTTTTGGTATTTAGAATAGTCTGGCAAGAGTTCAATAGTCCTTCATGGAGATACTTTGGTCCCTATTTCACTCACCTCCGCTACTACCCTTTTCTCTTACAGGACAGCGGTTTATACTTTCTCACATGGGCCATACGCTTTCCTAATCTCTCCCATCTGGCTTTTTTTTTTTTTTTTTTTGAGACTAGGTCTCACTGTTTTTGCCTGTGGAACGGCAGGCTCTCGTTGCCCGGGGTACCACAGACTCAAGCAATCCCCAGCCTCAGCTTCCCAGGTAGCTGGGATGACAGGCGCGCACCACCACGCCCAGCTTTTTTTTTGGAACTAGGTCTCGCTACGGGCCCCAGGCGGGACTCAAACTGCGATCCCTAGCCCCAGACACTTCATAGACTGAAGCTTACAGGCACGAGTCACCGTGCCCGGCCTAAAGAGCTGGCTTTTACACATTCCTTGCCATGGTTGAGAGGGGGTGTGTGTGAGCCTAGAGTCTCTCAGGTCCAAGCCCACCCCAAAGTTCTCAGGCACAGGTGTCACCCACGCACCACGAATCCGGGTAACCAGAATCCGAAACAGACTTACCTGAACTTCATCATCCTTGCAGATGGGCATGAGCTGAACGTTGTATTTCTGCCGAAGCTCCTTAGAGAGAGGGGATGACATGATCTTCCTGCGCACATGCCAGGGGGTATTGAAGTGGCGTTGCGGTTTTTGCTGAGGTCCGAGGTCACAAAGGGTTTGAATGTCACGATGACCGACGGCGCGAAGAGCGCCGGGGAAGATTTAGTTGGATACCAGAACTGCTCTCCGCCCAGGTCACTCCTCCCCATCTCCGTGCAGGAGCGCAAAATGTGATGTGCTGGGGGAAGGTGACCTCGGAGGAAGGCGACTGGGGGGAGGTGGATGATGAACACTGTGAAGGATGCGGGTGTTACACAGAGTAAGGCCAAGGCAGGAGGGCGCGGGCCGGGTTGGGGGAAGGTGATGGGAGAGTGAGGCACTGAGGCCTTGACGCGGACTAAGGAACCACCGCCCGACTAGAGAAGAATGCGTAGTGATTCTTGGGCGGGGGGGGGGGGGAGAGCGGCTAGCAGTCTCGTGGCACGTGGGGAACGGTCCTATGGGCGTGGGGAAGGGTCCTGTGGGCCGAGGGCTTCACACTGGAAGAAACATCCGCGTGAAACTTACCGACCTGGCGGCGGACTAGCTTGGGCCGCGCGCGCAGGGCCGGAAGTGAGGCTCCTGAAATGGTGACCCTCAAGCCCAACAGCCCTACGCTGAATAGCGCCTCCTGCGGTTTGGCGTGGTATCGCAGTGCCTGGTTCTAAGGGGTCCCTGGAGAGAGGTGGCTCCAGGGGTTACGACGGAAACCCTGAAAAATCGGAGCCGCTGGGAAGAAGTGACACACTTTTGTGTCACCTGTAATAGAATCGTATTGATATTTTTCAGTAGGTACATCAATAGTCTCTTTCCTACGACTCTTCTCTTCCCTCATGCTCCAAATGCAATCGGCTGACTTGCTTCTTCAAAGTCATCCAAGAAGCCTATTCAAAATGAAGAATTTCGTGCTCCATCACGGAACTACAGAAACAGACAGTGGCAGGTGGGCGTGAGGGAATCTGAATTGAAAGCGATTTGCTTCTTCGGTTTCCCACTTCTCTGAAAGATTTTGAGCCACACCAGTGATTGACAGTGGTTGCGAGCCAACCACTTAGCTTTGCAAAACTTCCCCCTAGTTTTTTTTTTTTTTTTTCCCACCCCTATTCAGAACTACTGGAGTTGCAGAGTCAGACCTGGACCTCGGAGAGACACCTCCTGTTACTGAGCCTCGGTTTTCTTACCTGGGAAATGGGGATGCTCTTTGTAGGTACCTTGTTATAAGGACTAAGTGAGATTCTCCATATCGAGTGTCGAGGACAGTGTCAGACAATAGCTCTCAACGACAGTCAGCTATTGTTCCCAGTAAAAAGCAGAGGGCAGTCCTAAGGCAGGGTTTCACATTAACCAGGATCCCACATGCAGACATTCAGACCCTTGCCATTAACTCTTGATAACGCAGAGTGTAGGCATTGTGCTTGATGTAAACACGTGTAAAGCGTAACGCTGGCTGGAACTAGGATTGTACTCTCTTTTTTAACTGGTTGAGAGACTGGAAATAACCGGCTAACGCCGCGGGAGTCGGTGGCCCTGGCTGTCTACGCTCCTGTGGCCCCGCCCCTTTCGTTCAGGGCCCGCCCACCGCTACCAGGCCCCACCCATCTCGGGTCTTCCGGATAACCACTTAGTCCAAACAGGTCACGCCTTCCCTAGGCCTCCAGCTCCAGAAAGATTGCTCAAGGCATGGGCGCCACCCTACGGCTCTCCTAGGCCCCGGTGAAAGAAAAGATTGGGGTTGGGCAGTGCAGGAGACTTCCAGGGAGAGTAGATTGATTCAGCCCAATAATGTTTAGTGCCTGCTTTGTGCCAAATGTATGCGCTGCTTATTTAGCAGATGGGAACCCGAAAATTTAGATAGGGCTTTCTTTCCAGACTCAGGCATGCCCTGTGCTCTCTCTCCGTTAGTATTCTCTTCTTAGTGTTCCCTGACACTTGGTGGTAACATTGTTAAACGTTAGTATTCACCAATAATCCTCAACCAGGAGCATCTGACTTGGTTTCCAGACCTGCTGGGTCTATTTTAGGTTTCACTCCACACCTCCTGCAGTTAATGTCAGAGACCTCTGGGACTTCAGATCCAAGAAAAATGGCACATTTGGGCTGTTTGCAGCCTCCAGGGCAGCTGACTAAGCAGAGTGAAAGTTGTTGAAGCAATAGCAACAAGAGGATCCCTATTGTGTGCTGTGCCCAGACCCCAGGAGTACGCAGCCAACAGGAGGAGTCATAGGTAAGGAAGATCTTAAATTTTCTCACCACAATAAGAATAGCAATCTTGCTAGTGCTGGAGGTGGTAACTAACACAGTAGCAATCATTTTGCAATATATATGTGTATCAGATCGATCAACAAGTTATACACCTTAAATTTAAAGAATGTTGTAGTCAATTACATCTGAAGGTCATTTCATGGCCAAGCAGGAGCAGATGCTATTAAAGCTGAGTGCACAAAGAAGTGCACATAGAAGGTCAGAGAGTTCTTCTAAGAGCATTCCTTCTAGTATTCATCAGACCCAAGTCCCCCTGATAAGTTTGCTCATTCATTTACTCACTTCACATCTGTCACATTCAATTAAGGAATGTATTTTATAGCCGGTGCGCATCTGTAATCCAAGCACTGGGAGGCAAAGAGGCCAGGGATCGCTTGAGTTGGTGGGTTCAAGACTACCCAGGGCAACATAATGAGACTTGGTCTCAAAAAAGCAGCTGGGCACTGTGGCGGGCACCTGTAATCCCAGCTACCTGGGAGGTTGAGGTTGGGGAATGCTTGAGTCTGAGTCCCCGGGATTGGGACTACCCCAGGCAACATAAGGAGATCTAGTCTCAAAAAAAAAAAAAGGGAGGGGGAGAGATGTACCTTCTAAAGATAATAATGCTGTTGCACATTTAATAGACTATATTGTAATATAAACATAACTTTTATATGCACTGGGAAACAAAAAAATTTGTGATTCTCTTTATTGTGATACTTGGTCTGGAACCCAGTTCTCATTTGGGTATTTGATAACTATGTGGAGTCACCAGTGTAAGGGTAAATCAAAGAAATCTGGGGAGATGTGAGCACTGGACAGTACTTGTAGAGCCTTTTCACAAAGCAAGAAAATCCAGTTGTATTTGTGTTCAACCACAGCTGGGGTGCTGTCATTGTAAAGATGTGTTAGTGGGATTGGCTACTATTTTGCCTCATGCCCAACCATGGAAGCATATAAAGGGACTGTTGTAGAAGCTCAAGGACCTAGCACAATGTCTGACACAGAGAAAGCTTCTCAAGAGTATTTTTGTCTCTGAGGAAGAAGGATCCAAACTCTCAGGTTTTGGATCTTTGCCATAACTTTGGGTCTTTCCCATAGCTTTGGTTAAAATATTTAACCTCGTGGTCCTCTTGGTCCCTCACTCTCCTCATCTGAGAAATGGAATAATAGTGCTTACTTCATTGGTTTGGTGTATTAAATGAACCCTTAGCATAATGCCTGGTATAAGAAGCACTTAATGTTATTAAATGAATGAATAAGGCCGGGCACAGTGGCTCATGCCTGTAACCTTCAAACTATGAAGCGGCCAGGGCTAGGGATCATGGTTCAAGTCCCGCCTGGGGCCCGTAGAGAGACCTAGTTCCAAAAAAAAATAGCAGGGCGTGGTGGTGTGCACCTGTAATCCCAGCTACCTGGGAAGCTGAGGCTGGGGATTGCTTGAGTCTGTGGTACCCTGGGCAACAAGAGCCTGCGGTTACATGGGCAAAAATAGCAAGACCTAGTCTCAAAAAAAAAAAAAAAGAATGAATAATAATGGCTAATCTTACCAGGTTCACCATTTACTATCAAGTATTGTGCAGACAGCTTTACAATCATGACTTTAATACGGTAAATGATCCTCTGAATGATCACTTTTGAAGGTGAGAAAACAGGTTGTGAGTGAGAGGGGAGCAGAGGATGAACATGATCCACCACTACCCAAAATGATTGTTATCCTGAGAAGATAATGGTGACCCCCCCACAGCTATTGGTGAGAAAAGAAAGATCTATCCATTCAGAAAAGACAAGCTACAAATATTAACATAGACTTTTAGTTGGTGGTGAACATAATGTAATATGTTGATTTATAATGCTGTACATACAAAACCTATATAGTATTTTACTTAAAATTTTTTTTTCTACATAGTATATTTTAGACCATATTACTTCAATCGTTTTCAAAAATAAAACCAAAAGCTGGGCACGGTGGCTCATACCTGTAACCTTCAGCCTATGAAGCAGCTGGGGGTAGGGGTCATGGTTCCAGTCCCACTTGGGGCAACACAGCAAGACCTAGTCCCAAAAAATAGCTGGGCGTGGTGGTGCGCCTGTAATCCCAGCTACCTGGGAAGCCAAGGCTGGGGATTGCTTGAATCTGTAGTACCCCGGGCAATGTGAGCCTGCGGTTCCATGGGCAAAAATAGCGAGACCTAGTCTCAAAATAAAATAAAAATAAAATAAAATAAAATAAAATAAAACCAAAATAATATCAATGGTAAGATTCCATTTTTTCACTTTTTTTTTTTTTTTAATGGAAGGATATCACTAAAACAGCAATGATGGTTTTATGGGATTAGGAGTAACTATAGTTCTCCCTTACTTTTTGCTTTTAAAAAAAAAAAGTCCTCCAAATGGGACTAAGAACATGTATTATATGTACAATTAAAATTATGTTTTAAGGATTTTGGTATATTTGTTTTAGAGTTCCACTATTCACCTTGGCTTTCTTCAGCAGATTATTTAAAAGGAAGACTGAAAAATGATAGATAGTACCCTCACTACTTTCTATTTCCTCCTTCCCCCTTTTTGGGGATGTGTGTCAATTTTTCCTTTTGATATATTTAAAATAATCGTGGGTACTGAAGTGGACTCACACAATTTTTTATAACCCTAGAGACAGACAGACCTGAGTTTGAATTTTAATTTTACCACCTGTTTAGCTGTGTGACCCAGATGAGATATTAAGTCTGTATTTTCTTCTTCCTAAGAAGGAAGTAACACCCACCTTGGAGGATTGCTGTTGAGGATTAAGAAAGCTAAGGACCAAAGAGCATTCACTCCTTGCTGGGCATGTGGAGAATGCCCAGTGCTTGACTGCTATTATTACTAGTTAAGATAAAAATAATTGATTTTGGTTAGAATAAAGTGCATGACCTCATTGCTACATAACTGACAGAAGACAACTGCCAGGGAGGAGACAGGGTCTTGGTTGAATCCTCCATTCCCTACACACTCCTCCCACATTCCTAAGAACGCTGTATCTATCTCTACAGGCAAGTAATGAAGGGTTTCTTAAGAAGGGATTAGGATCAACAGGGGCCTGCCACAGAGAGAAAATGTATCTTTATTTTTGACAGTTTAGACCTAATTCCTGATATCTAGCAATACCAACTATCTACAGCTGCCATTTCCATGCTTCATTGCTACACCCCACTTCTTTCCAAACTTTACATTCTCTCTGCAAACCGCACCTATCCAAGGCAATGGGTACAGAACTTGAATTACTCTTCTCGCTGAAGCCCCCCTATAACTTCTGCAGCTGCTGTCTCCCCAAAAGGACTGTCCGAACCCCTAACTTCTCACGTACCCTTCTAGAGGTTTGTCCCCATTTAGAAATCTTCTTACAGCAAAATACTCATCTATACCTGGTTAGGTAACTGAAATAATTGGCTTAAGGGTAAATTAAAAATGACCCATGCCTACCTTCCATGTTTTATGTCAACTGAAAACGCCTTTGCTAATGTTTTGACTCTGAAGCAGTTTTTCATTGAGAAAAACTGAAGTTCTTCATTATGCCCATAAACCATGCCCTATGTAAACCAACCTGAGTTCTGATGTTTGATTTTTTTAGCATGAAGTAACACCTCAGCTACTATTGCTGTGAATACAGAATTTTTAAGGACCTTTACCTGTCCCCCCCCCCCCTAGTCCTTTCGGTTGTTCCATTGCCACCTAATTCAAAATAGAATTTGAAGGAGGGGGAGGTAACACACCTTTATCAGGTCTCTGATAAAGTATTCAACTTAGTTTTACTAGATGCTTTCACTTTTCTGTCACAGTTCATGGTTAACTCAGTCATAACATTACAGCATAAAGCACAGCTGGCATATACAGGGTTGAAAATACCAATATTTCACTCTCCATAAACATTCTACTCTTGATCTCTAGCTGTCAGTTTCACAGTAACGCAAGTATCAGGCAGGATGGTAAAGATGTTAAAGAGAGAATGGGGAGGGCTGATTGGCTTCTACCTTCATTCCAGAGATGTTTATATATCTTTGTGCTGTTCTGGTGGTCTGGAGAGATCGAACAGCAGACTGGTAAATATCCAAGTTAGTCCGTTTCTAATGGTCCATGTTGACCTCCTTGTGCTGAGTTTCTGGTTGAAGAAGATATACCAGGTACTTGGAAGTCAAGAATTTATGAAATATCTCCCACCTCATAGCTCTGGGCTCAAAAACCATAGGAAAATGTTTATTTTCTCTTAAAGAGATGATATTCTACCTGGTAATACTGAGACCAAATGGCATTTTTGAAACTCTATCATGTACTATTTCTCTTCATATATGAACCTGTACTGATCTAGTTTAATTCACATGCCCATATTATAAATTTAATTTCTATAACAGTCATATGATAGTAGTAAAAGTAGTTTTAACCTTACTGCCCTTCTCACCAGTGGAAACTGAGGCATCAAGAGGTTAAGGATATTGCTTGAGGTCACCCAGTGAGAATGGGGCCAATCCTCCAAGGGAGGATTCAAGGGAATTAAAGGGAGGATTGAATGCAAGGGATCTTGACTTTCTGATCACCCTCACAGATCTTTCCCACACCCCACAACTTCTCTCCTGTAGAATCAATTTCATCCTGACTGCGAAACTGGCCTCCAAGCTACTCCAACAGTCAAATAGATTGAACACACAGCAGTCTTTCTGAAAATCAGCCTTTTAATCTATCCGAACCCAATGAAATGGGAAAGAACAAAAACATTTTTCCCCTTGAGATTCTGTTTATAAGAATGGGCTAGAGGTGTCTCTTCCAATAGGAAACATCCCCTGTGTCAGTTTTTAATGCATAAAATTGAAATTTCAACTCATGTGCATGCCACACATGTCCCCACTCCACCCTACCCACCCCTCTACAGGCACAGATATTCATACACCAAAGGGACTCTTCTGTAACTGGGGGACAGAATATAAAAGGGCAAAAAAATTCCATTCAAGTGGTCACATACATCAGAAATAACCAAATGCAGTATACACTCACATCATCAGTCAACTTAGATGCAAAAGGGGAAGTTTTTCTAATTGAAATTCAGAGCCAAAAATTATAAATGGCAGAGACTGGAGCTATCCATTCAGATAATTTAAAAAATCCTCCCACTGGACACGCCCCTTAATTACAAAAGTATGCAAACAATCTCAATATAAATGGAAACAGGCGGGCTCTCTCACTGGGACAGGAGTGCATACCTAAAATTCCCCGGGTGGAATTCATGCCTGGACCACCGCTCCTCCCTCCAGAACTAAGAGGGAAGAATGAGGGGGAGCAGAGGGTAGGGACCCAATTCAGGAACAATGGGGAACTACTGGAACCCTTGGAGCAGGGGCCAGAAACAGGCTGGCATGTGGCAGCTGCTGGGGGAACATGGTGAGATGGGTCACATCAGAGACATTCAAGGGCTGTGCAGCCATCAGGAGCCTAGAAGGTAGATAGACAAAGACAAAAGCAGGTGTGTCTGCTTTGTTCCCCCCCACTCAAGGCCTTGGGGCTAATGGTGGCTGACTACTCAGGGATGGAGACATGATTACTTGAGGGTGGAAAGCAGAGAAGGATGTTTCCTGTCCAGATTTAAGTACAGAAACCATGCCTGGCTCTCAAAGGAGAATTCCTAGTCACAACCAGCCCTCCACCCAGATGCTGTTGCCACACCGCATGGGGGCTGAGGCACATTGGTGGGGGGCCCAAAGGAACAAGGTAAAGAGAGAAAGGGGAACCCCAGACCCACCCAGTGACTTAAGTGGCTGCCCAGCAACTGGATATCTGCTTCTTGGGAGAAAGAGTTTGGGGAGAAGGCTTGAGTCTTAGGCTCCGGCTTGGCAGGAAGGAATGGAACAAGGGTGAGGGGCTGTCTACCTCTCTGCTGCATCTCAGGGGCTTGTCAGGGAAGTACCATCCTACTGAAGGGGTCAGGTGGTCCTTTGGGCAGCCTGGTCCAGGCTTTGGCTGGGCTGGCTAGGGTTTGTGGGGTAGGGTAGTGGGGGGGGAAGGGGGGACGGTTAGGACATGTGATTAGTGCATCCAAATGGTGGAGAGCTGCAAGATTGTCAAAGCCTGGCTGAGAGCAGGTCAATGTGGATTCTGGGCTGTCCTCCTAAGAGGGAAGGGACAGCTTTCCCAGGAGTGGTCCCAACCAACATCCCTGAGCCTCCCCAACCTGCCTCTGGTCTTGGGGTTCCCTTGGGAAAGGGGCACCATGACTTTAGGTCATGTAATTTGTTAAAATTAAACATGAGAAAAGAGGTAGCTGAGAAACCTTGAGCCACCCCCTTGCGCCCCCCACCCCCACTTTGGGACACAGCCAGAGCCTGGGCCAGATAGAAGGCAGGAGGAGACAGGACACTAGAGGCAGGGCTGGTGGTCTCGTGGGTCCTTGGTCACTGGGCCTGGAGAGTTGTCAGTGCATCTTGCCCAATTGGATTTTCTTCCAGGCCTCCGAGGCTGTGAAGATGCAGGAGTCCAGGATGCCGGCAACAGTGAACGTTCCGCCAATGATGGCACAGATCTGAAAGGAGTCAGAGATCAGTGGTAGAGGGAGCCCCCAGCAAGACCCCTCTGGTCAGACACATACTATTTATAAGTATGTGTCATTATTTATACCCATCAAGCCCACCTTGTGGTGACCAGTGGAGTCTGTAGACTCCAAATGTCCCATTTGTTGAATGAGGACTTTAAGAACAATGAAAGTAACTGATTGATGACCAGCTCCACATTAACCCTCTGAGTAAGGAAGGTGATGAGATCCATTTCACAGGTGAAGAAACTGAGGCTTAGAGAACCAAGTTCATAACAGCTGTATGACCTTGGATACTGTGGTTTTAACTTTGACTCTGAATTTATCAGATATTTACAATCCTATTTGCAGGAGGACAGCAGTGTCAGAAAGGTAGTACCTGTGGCCTAAGGTCATACAGCCAGGAAGTGGCAACCCTCCAAGCTGACCCTGGATGTGAGGAAGTCAGGCTTGATGGTGCCTGTGACAAGAGGTCAGGGGAGGACTCACCAAGCAGCTGTGGCCTGGATGGCCAGAAGTATGTTTTTAGTGTGAAAAACATACTTCACTCAAAGCTTGCACTGGCATGGGCAGCAGTCACACAATCACATCAGAAAGTACAAGATTACAAGCAAGTCAAGGGCTAGAGAGGGGAAGGGTACAATGGCAATACCAGAAAACTTCAATTAAGAAAAGGTTTCTTATGGCACTACCAACCCTTGGGCAGGGCAGGGAGCTGACCTGTGCTTTGAAGGACATCTAACAGCATCTGGGGCCTCCACCCATGAGGTGCCACTGGGACGTCCCTGTTGTGACAATTCAAATGTTTCCAAACACTATCAAGTGGTGTTTGGAGGTTAAAATCACTTCTGGATTTTGACCATGCCATGACCATCAAACAGCCTGGGTGTATGTACCAGCTTTCCACATATCGTAATGTAACTACCATCACAAAACTGGTGGTGCTTCTCTGTGCCTCCAGCCTCACAGAATCCCTGGGCCAACCCTTGAAACCAAGTTCTACTCTTGCACCTATTTTCTACTCAGTCAAGGAAACTGAGGCAGAGATACTGAACCACTGGTCCAAGGCCAGAGAGGCATAATTGGGGTTCATGTGTTTTGAGTCTGCAGTTGCTGCTGTGCAGGCAGGCAAGGCCCACCTAAATAAATTGCTAACTTGGCTTTGAAGTCATCAGAACTCCAAATTTACATAGCAAATGAATGCTATGTTTAACTCAAAGTTTCCTCACCTATCTCAGTTGCTTTCTGGTGCTGTTTAAGAATCAAAGAATGGAGATGGCCACTAAAAGTCCAAGATTTATATGGAAACTTTAAAAGCTTTAGTACCTACTTTAGTACCTACTTTATGCAGTTTGTAAGAACTAATACCACCCATCATCCCATACAGCAAGGAGGGAGACAACTCTTCCCTCATGTACTCATAGGGCCCAGAGGTGGAAATGATTTGTTCAAGGTCACACAGTAAATACATGGCAGAGCCAAGTCTGTCTGCCTCCAAAGCTCTCATTCTTTCTCCCATTCTATATTTTAGAGGCATTTAAATGACCACTGAACTCAGAAGAAATTCAGTTGGGCTGCCCAAGAGGACCCCCAAGGCTGCCATGAAGGCACCACTGGGTGGTGGCCAGCCATTGATGTGCTCACTAGAGGATTCTGGGAAATGGCAATGCCTTAATGGATCCTCTGGTGCCAAGTGGAGGAGGCCAGGAGACATAGTGGAGGCAAGAGGTAAATGCAAATCGAACCCACGTTTATTTTTAAAGTGATATTTTCATGAGATGAGCTAAGAGGGGGCCTGTGAGGCCCAAAGCAGACAGAGCTAGTCTGTATGGATGGTTGTAAATGGAGCAGCTGACATTCCAGTAATAACAGCCCAAGAAACCGGAGCTGGCCCCTAGGGAGTGGAGAGGCTGGGGGTGCTGGGGGGATTATTATTAAGTGTTTTCAGTGGGCAAGGCCTGCCAGCCTCCAAGCATGACGCAGGGGCACTTTTCAAGGAAGATGACGGCAGGGGTGCTGGTTTATTTCGGTAGAGTGGATCAGATGATGGGAGATTTTATACCGCAAAATGCTTTCAGAGCCTGGATCAGAGGATAGGAAAATGTGACTTAAGTGTAATGGAGCAAATAATAAAAAAATAAAAAATAACCACACACACTCATCTATATTCACCTACACATAATTTGGAACCTGACTGCCTATGATTCACACTCAGCTGGCACCCAGTCTAAAGCCTCCTCTCACTGGGCTGGGTCAGGCCAGAGCAGGAGACAACACATGCATTGAGTTATATAAGAAAAACAAAGTTGTGGGGAAACTGAGACCCTGGAGCATCAGAGAGTAATGCTCAGCCTAGTGCTAAGAAGGGCCAGTGGTAAGCGCCCACGTGATATTTGATTTTACTGAGTTTAGCAGCCTGCCCCTCACTAACCTCTGTGGAAGATGCTGGTCAATGTTAGATGAGGAAGGGGTATGTCAAAGCTGAGAGAAACCTTGGAGCCTACCTGGAGATACTGTGGCCCTACTTTTATTAATTTGTCTTCAGCCAACTCGGACCTGCCAGACGTTCTGATCTATGGCATGAGGTGAAGGAAGCAAGGCTTTGATGAGAGGGATTGCAGGGCCCTCTCAGGCTGTGGGATTCCCTCATTTAAACATGGGGGCCCATAAAGAAACCCCAGTGCCAGATGGTTACCACATCTGGATGGCCCCATGTGGTGGCGACTCATGGTTGTCCCTTATCCTGAGGAGGTCACAGTTCCTCTGAACACAAGGATGTGGATATAGCTACGAGACTGCACTTGGTGGTGTACTTGGTTTTAGCTCATGCCTTTCACCTGTGGTGGCCAGATAACAGGCTTTGCCACACTCGTGATCCTGCACTGATGTGGGGGGAAAACAATGAACCACTGAAGTGGATCTCAAGAACAACCAGAAGAAAGGGCATGGGTGAAGGCATAAGGTGACTGGCCTTTCCCTGACTGATGGGACCCAAGATAGCAAATGAAAATAAAATCATACCCTGACTCTCAGGTCCCACAGCCTGATGTTCTGCATGCAGAATAGCTGGAGAATCAGGCCTCTGTTGGGTACAGAGAAGGAGGCAGATGCCTCCTTTCTGTGGACTTGAGTGATGACAGGGAGGTAAGGAACTGGGAGTCCTGCAGTCTTTCTGGGCCTGTGTTTTCCTCTACAAAATGAAAAAAAAACCACCTCTACCTTCCAATTGTCCTGCTATAGGAAATGCCTCTGGAGTGCCTAGCACTTAGTGGCTGCTCATCTTTCACTGGACTGAAAGGTCCCATCAGTGTTGCTAAAGCTGAGGTCAAGTAGTGTTTGAGATGAAGAACATCCCTCTGGAGCAACCACCGCAGGCCAATGTGTCCATTCTGTGACTGATGAAGGGGTTCCTCATAGCTCCCAATTCCCTGTTTGCTATTGCTTAAACTCTTGCAGTTCTGAACACCCAAAGGAGAGAAGACAGCAGGAGTAATAGACATAGTATGTCAGCCACCAGCATGTGTCTGATGGGAAAGTAAAGGAGAGAATGAGTGCAAAAGAAAGAATGATAAAAGTGGGTGAGTGCAAGAATGAGTATGTGAATGAATGAATGATTTGCTCAGTAAAGGAGCAGAATTCTGTGCCTAAGGCAGGGGGCAAAGGTGACTCACTCACAGTGGTGTCAGTCAGAAGATGGGGGTGTGGAGGAGGAGACTTGGGATGACTGAGGTCCTCCCATGAATGTGCTGTTACCTTAAACTCCCTATGCCTCATTTTCCTTATTTTTACAAATGGGCAGGCTTATCCTCATCCCTGTGGACTGCTGTGGGATTGATTGAGAACATCTATGTCTCCCTTCAATGTCTATTCCCTTGGTCCCTCACTGCTGCCCTTCTACTTTGCCAGCCTCAGAGGCCCCCTTGAGGGGGCCAACTTCCAGGTGAGGGGCTAAGGGAGTGAGGCTGCTGAGCCAGGAAGGGCCACCATAGTCTGCAAATGCAAGCCTCTGGCCATCGGCCTTAGCTCCAGAAATGAAAATGAGGACAACTCAATATCCAGGCCCCAGTTAGTCTGAGAGAAACACATTACTTTGCTTTCATCAGAAGTCATCAATAATGCCCCTTTGTTTTTACACAGAGACTTCCTCTCGCAGTTCTCCCAGCTCCCCAACCTTCTACTGCGGTGAGAATGAAGTCAGTTTGTCTACCTTAGAAAGAAGGGGTGTGTGTGTGTTTCCCTTACATTTTAATTACAGCTCTTAATTCCTTATAATCTGGAAAGGATGAGTTCCAACCACTGGCAGGAGAGCTGAATCCCTCTGTTGTTCCTCCAGTGAGAATATTTTCCCAATCCACAACCACTCCCCTGCCCATCTCTTTCTGGGTGTTGTCTAACGGAGAAGTGAGACCCTCCCCCCCACCCCTTGAGGGTGGGGGTGGTATACGGATCTAGAGTAATCACTCCTGAGGTGGATTCCAGCTCTGCTACCTGACTAGAAAAGCCAGCTGACCTCTCAGTCTCAGTTTCTTCCATCTGTAAAATGGGGTTCACAAGGAAGCCCCAGATGAACTGTTCAGTTGCCTGTTGTACTGTAAATACCCAGCACTGTCCATTCACTTTCCTGGTCTAGTCAGCAGGGCTTGAAAAGTTTGTGGAAAAGGCACAGTATGAGAACATAAATAATGAACCCGAATCCCATCAGAGGCCGGTGGCGGCAGACAGACTGGAGCCACAGATGAGAACACCAAAGCCATGGAGAGGTGGGGGAGGGGGGTTGTCGCAGAGAGGAGGCTGATGACCAGGCTCTGGAAAGGCTAGGGTAGGGGTGGGGTGGAGGAAAGGGTGTGGTGGTCTCCACCCTGAGGTGTCACACCCACCAGAAACCCTACAACACAGGGGTCTGGGGAGGGGAAGAGGAGTTCTCTCCTCCCACTTGTACAACAGCTGCAGAAAGTACAATTTCCCCTTCTGAAAAAAATCCCACCTCAGCCTAGCACCTACTATGTGCAGGGTCTGACATGACACTTCATTTTCTCATTTAATCCATGTAAGCCCTAGGGGAAATGGGGTAGTCCTCATTTCATAGGCCCCACTTTTATGGGTTGTGAAACAGATTTAGAGAGGGAAGCACTCCTCCAATGTCACATAGCTATCAGGTAAGGAAGGGTGATAAGGTTAGGGGGCTGCAAAGGATCTGCTTTTTCTGCAAATCTACCCTGCTTCACTCCTAACCTTGAGGGCTCTCCTTGGTCACCATCTTTATGCTTCTTTATATTGTGTTCTTTCAATTCTGTTAAGCTTTATGTATCACAACTAGAGTTGTTTATGCCATTTATATAAGAAGCAATGTGACTGTAAAGAATAAGTGTGATTTGTAAAATGGAGCCTACTCCACTCTCTCATTTCTTGTCTCACTTCTTGTAAGTTCAGAATCTGCAAGCACCAGAAGCTTCCACTCCAATGGTGTCATCTGTGTTCTGATTTCATTGATACAATCTGTACCTGCACTGCAACTTTCTGGAAGATCTAGCTCTGCTCAAACATCTCCAAGGATTTGAACCAAAGTTGGTTTGGGATTTTTGGGCACGTTTCCAAACCTGAGTAAGGGAGCTGCTAGTGTGCATCCTATTCTGTTCCTCGAATAATGACACCTGTTCAGGACACCCCTGTTCTGTCTCAGGTCAGGGAACAGAGATGGCTAAGATTGAACCTGAGGTCCAGGTCAGGGTGAGAGGGAAGTTGAAGCAGAGGATAATAATAATAGCTCTGAAATGACTGTGGTGCCAGTCCCCTTACAAAGGTTGCTCTTTTCCCAACTCAAAGACTCTGGAGGGTAAGACTGTTTTTTTTTTTGTTTGTTTGTTTTTGTTTTTTGAGATTAGTTCTCGCTATTTTTGCCCGTGGAACCGCAGGCTCTCGTTGCCCGAGGTACCACAGACTCAAGCAATCCCCAGTCTCAGCTTCCCAGGTAGCTGGGATTACAGGTGCGCACCACCATGCCCAGCTATTTTTTTGGAACTAGGTCTCTCTATGGGCCCCAGGTGGGACTCGAACTGCAATCCCTAGCCCTGGCCGCTTCATAGGCTGAAGCTTACAGGCATGAGCCACTGTGCCTGGCTCCTCTCAGTTCTTTTTGTCCCCACTCGCCCAGTCTGACTACCCTTTGTCTATGGCATATTCTTGGAGGTGATAAGTGAAAGGTAATTAGATACAGGCAGGAAGGCTTGCAAACAACTACTTGGTCTTAGGTGGACTATTTGTGGTTTTTGCAATTTCTATGCATGACTGATTTGATCAGATATGCACCATAATATCAACATGTTTACTGCTGTATTTTCTTCCTGATTCCCAGGAGGGAAACCATAGTTTTAAAGGATCGTGGTGTCCTCCAGAAGACATCATGAGGTTGGGGGGAGGGGATGACATTGAATGTCCTTGAAAGTCCCTGTTTTTGAGGATGAAGGCTCCCAAGCCAGGGGTGGGGGTGGAGGATGGAGCCAAGGTGGACTCAGAGGTCAAGTCTTAGTCTTGCCATCTGCTGGCTGCATAATCTTGGATGGGTTTCTCTACCAGTCTGGGCCTCAGTTAATTCATATATAAAAGAAGAATGACATCATGACCTTGGAGGGAGGTAAAGGAACTAACAATAAAGTTACCCAACACAAAATAAACATAGCTACATGAACACTTTTACAAACAGCTGGCCCTTGTGTATTTGTGAACCCCCTCTGTCCTGGATCCTGGGGACACAAAAGGACTCAAACTCCGAGTTTGGCAACTTGTGGGATTAGTTCACTGGCAAGGAGCACATGGAAGAGGGAGCATATGTAATTCAAGAATCCTGGCTGCTTCATGGGAGTGGGCTATTACCAGCCAGTACTATTTGGTGGGCAAAAACTGTCATGACCACACTGGCCTCATTTGGTACTTGTAACTTTTGACTGTTCCTCCAAATAGAAGAAACACACAGGGAAAGATAAGTGACACCCCTGAAACCAACTAATCTGTCACCACATGCCACTTAAAGACAATCTCAAAAAAATGCTTCCGCAAGTAGCAGGGGACAAGTGTGTATGTATGGAAGGGGGCACTTTGAAGGGGATTACTTGCATGTTAAACACCATCTGTTTATTCCTTCTGTGGGGGAGATTTCTGGAAAAGCACAAAGCAGAGGTCTGAGCAAGGTGCCTTGTGTGGCCTGCTGAAGAATTCCAGGAGGAGGCCCCTTCCTTTGTTCAGGCTCCCCATGAATAGGCCCTTTCCAGACCACGAGACCCTGGTGGGACGACCTGAAGAAGCCAGGCACCCATCCCTTAGAAGCCCACCCACTTCTCCCCTGCACATCCACACTCTTAGCTGTACCCACCCCTCATTCCAGTCCTCTTACAGCTGTCCCTATACTTCGTAGCTGCCATATGACCACATCCTGGCCTAAGCTCCCTCTCCACAGTCCCTCTGAGGAGCTATTTGCAGAGGCCCCCATGTGGGTGTGGGCGCTTTACACACAAGTGTCCTGATTTTAAAGAGAAAGAGAAGACACAGCAGGTGCCCCTACTCCATCCGGGCCCCACCTAGCCTGCTAGGCTCCGGGGACCCTTTGTGCAGCGAGTGTGTGTGTCTGCGTGCAGGTGTCATCCCCACATCTGCTGTCCTATGACAAGAGCCTTTGAAGCTCCACAATGATGCCATCTGCCAGGGACAGCCGGCTGGCGCACTGGGGGCTGACCCCACCGTTGCCACGGTAACCAAAATGGGGGGCCTGCGGCCTTCAGAAGAACCGCCAGGCTCGTGACATCGGGAGGTTCCTTCCAGGGTGGCTCAGACTTGAGTGGGGATGAACCAGACAGAGATGGAGGAGAAGCTGGTTGAGGGGCAGGGGAGGGGGTGATGAGTCATGGAGGCTGTTAGCCACTGAGTGATAGAGAACAGCCTCTTCCCCTGTGACTTCTTGGGATCACTGGCTGTTAGAAATCCATCCCACTGACAGAGGCCACATGGCCTGCACAAGATGCCATGTTGGGATCCCCTACATGTACTATTCCCTTTACTTAGACCTGCCTTTTGTCACTTGTTATCTAGAAAACATCTCCTCACCTTGAAGGACCTGTTTTAGGTTTTCTTTCTTAGAGCTTTCCATCTGTGGCTGCCTGTCTGCTGCTGTGGCTGGTGCTCAGTTCCTGGAGCCCTCATTGGACAGGAGTGTGGAGTTATGGATGCTTGTCCATGGGCCCCACCAGGGGGAGCTGCTTGAGGGCCAGGGCACGTCAGACTCAGGCACCCCTGCTAGGGCTGGCACAGTCACAGTCACTTCTAGCAAACACTTTATTCTCAACCACTTGCCAAGGGGTTTCAAGACTCAGAGCCATAGACGTGCAGCATGCAGGGGCCAAGGGGAAGGGATGAGGTGGGTGTGTGGGGGTTTCACTGCCACCTTCCGTGCCACAAGACCCCAGGGCATCCGGAGAGCAGACCACACTGACACAGAGGCACTCCTTGTGTCTTAGTTTTCGTCTTGTTCCAGTTAGGCAGTGGGAGTCCTGGGGGGAGGAAATGGCTCCCACACCCACTTGGAGTGGCTACCCTGTTGGGTCTTGGGTAAAATCACTTGCTCACAAATCTCCTGACTTGTAGGTCAAGAGATTTCTGTATTTCTGTTTAAAGTGGCCAAGTGACTTGACCCGTGTACCAGAGAGCCCATGAGTGTTCCCCACTTCCCATCCTCCTGGTCTTTACAGTGACAGGTCTTTCACATCTGCCAGTCTGGCAGGACTCATGTGGGCAAGGCTGATTTCATGTTCATTCCTCTAATTTTCAGTGAAGCTGGACCTCTTTTCCCAACCAGCATGGTCCCCTCTGTGAAAGACCAATCCTCACCCATTTTTCTTTTTGGTCGTTGAACTTTTCTTTACGTGCCCTGGCCCTCAAGCAGCTCCCCCTGGTGGGACCCATGGACAAGCATCCATAACTCCACACTCCTGTCCAGTGAGGGCTCCAGGAACTGAGCACCAGCCACAGTAGCAGACAGGCAGCCACAGATGGAAAGCTCTAAGAAAGAAAACCTAAAACAGGTCCTTCAAGGTGAGGAGATATTTTCTAGACAATAAGTGACAAAGGGCAGGTCTAAGTAAAGGGAATAGTCAGTAAAAGTTCTCCTTCCATATATGAGAAGCCACTATTTTTTCCCAGTCTCTACTGGGTGCTTAACTTTGTTAGGTACCCTATTTTGAACAGTTTAAATTTTGTATGGAGTCAAAGAGAGTAGAAAAGTCTGTTCTGAGGCTCACAGAAACATCAGGCTCTTGACAATTTTTGTATCTAGAAGAGTAGAAGCTTTTCTGGAAGAGTAGGGAGCTTCCCTTCCACAGGCTGTGGGAGGTAGGAAGAGGGAAGGATTATTCTTCCTATATCACAGAGTAGAAGACAAAGGCCTTGTAGATATCTGATAGTCTGAACTCATACCACTGCTCCTCCCTCTTTCAGCAACTTCTCCAATTTTCTCTTCTGGCCCTCCATCATCTTTGTCTTGGTGGTCTGGATGGGGCTGTCCCCAGTCCAACTTCAGAGACTAGCCATTGACAGTACTATCCTATCTAGGACGTGGGGTGGAATTACTGAGAAAGACAGAAAGAAAGAAAAAGGGAGCGAAAGAGAGCAGGCAGGCAGGAAGGGAAGAAAGAAATATGACAACACTGGCAGCTATAGTTGGGCAACGGACATGGGGAAAAACTCAAGTTAAATCTTCATTGTTCAATTTACACTGAAAGGATAAACCCTCCTATGTATAATTTCCATTAAAAAAAAAATCCAGAGAAGATCATGAGCATCTACTTGAGCCATATAAAGATCCACTTAAGGTTTTAAACTGCATTTAGTGACAGTTCCCCTGAAAAATCTCTCCTTGATTAAATGCCATGTATATTGATGTGACTCTGAATATAAGTTCAAGCCTTGCAGGGTTCAGCCTAGCCCTGTGGGCCAGTACATCCTGGTTCTTCCAGACCCAGTGAGGTGCCAAGGGAGAGAGCCTACCCATGCCAGTGCTGTACCCACTCACCGTGGTAATGAACCTGTAGAGAGGCTGCCGTCTCTCTGTGTATTTGACCGTAATGGGGCTGAGGTCATAGCGGAACCAGATAGCAGGGATGATGCGGCCTGTGTGGCTGTAGGCCACGTATTCCTGGTCAGAGGAAGCAAGAAGGGGGTGGTTAGTGGTGAGAATCAGAAGTGCTGAGGGACTTCCCTCCCCTACTCCCACCCTAGTCAGATTCCACAGTGTCCCCTCATATCTCTTCCTCTAAAAACACTGCTGGGGGTGTTTTTGACCCTTTCAGCTGCTTGGAAATGGAACTTATGTCTTGGAAGCAGCACCAGAATCAAAACGAGTCTGACAACAGAAACACAGCAGGGACAAGTGTGGCATGGCTCAGTCTGAGGGAAGTCCTACTGCTCCCTTCTATTCCTGGTCCTGCAAATGCATGCCTTTATTGAAAGATAGTTTGCCAAGTTCTTCTCTGGGTTGGTCTGTGCTAGCTTCTGTGGACCCCCAGGGAAGTAAGCCCCACCCATCCCCAAAAGGGGTCATAGCCAGGAAGAGGCAGATGTAACAGATGTGTGCTGTGACCCAGATCAGGGAGTGCTGAGGGGGTCATGATCAAACAGCTAATTTTCCCCAGAACTTCAGGATGAGAGGACAAGGTTATGCTACAGAACCCTGAGAAGTATGTGAGTGTATATTTGCATGAGTGAGTGTGTGCAAGCATGTGTGTTTATAAGTACTTGTGTGACAGACAAATATTTAAAAAAAATGAATGTGCAGTATCCTTCTTAAGAAAAGGAACACACCCACCTGGAAAGTCAGAGCCAGAGCTTTTCTGAGATGGAGCTTGGGTGGATGAGCAGGATGCTAAGGAACAGATTCAGAGTCTTCTCTCTGGCCTGGGTACTTTAAGGTGCCGAGACCTCTCATAATCTAGGATAACTGGACACAATAGGCTCCAGTGGCACCCCCAGACCACCATGTCTGAATGCACCTGGCCCTGATGGCTGAATCCCTGCTTGCTTCCAGGCCAGCTATGACTATAAGTACAGGGAGAGCTGAGCAAGCTGTCTTGGCCACTGGGCCCTGGCCAGAGCCTGGGGCGAAACAAGATCAGCTTTCTCCAGAGAGAACTGGTGAGGTGGGGTGAGGTGGGTTACAGCCCAGAGCTGAGGGGCTAAGAAAAATAATGAGAAATTGCAGCGATGGATCCCATAGGCCCAAAGCCTTCTTTGTTGGCTAAGCAGTTTTTAAAGCATTGGCTCATTTGATAGCAATCTTATGAGGTAGACAGCATGCCCACTCCACAAGTGAGTAAACTGAAGCACAGAGAGGTTCCATAGCCAGTCCCCGGCTGGCCAGAAAGAGACAGAGCCAGGTCTGAGCCTGCTGTGGGCTCCACGGTCCATGTCATTTCTGCTCAGGCATCTCTGGTCTGGTAGGTGCTGAGCACTTGAGGGTCACAGTGAGACGCCCTCCAAAAAACAGAACACAAGAAACAGGGCTGCCTTTGGAGAGTTAGCCCAAACATCAGCACAAGTGATGAGAGCAGAGGGGCCCAGGTCACCCAAAAGGGAGTAGTGTCCAGTCTTTCAGGCTCAACAACCCTTGTTCAGACCGCGAGGGTGAGGAAATCAAAAGCCCAGCCTTCAGAGTCCGAGGAGGACCTGGTTCAAATCCTCATTCAGATACATTATAGGTCTCTAACCACTTTCCAGATCCTTCATGGAGGAACTGTAAAATGGGACAAAAATAGGCCCAGTGTCATTATATAATTAAAAATGATGATGGAAGCAGAAAACTTAGCATAAGCTCCATCCAATAGTAAGTACTCAATAAATAACTACCACTTTTAATTGAGCTGAACAATGTGTTACTTAAAAGGGGCTTCAGCCAGTCTGGCATGAAGGGAAAACATGTTAAAGACCCATCCATGGGGTCTCTTTGGGGGGTACCTCAACCCATGGGCATGAAGCACTCATGTCCTGTTGGCATGCGAGGCTGAGGCTCTCTCTGAAACCACGAACTTCTGGCTATCCCATTCTCTTGGCTCTGCTTTCCATTCAGGCCTGCTCCTCCGTGATGCTGCGCATTATGTTGGAGTTTGGGAACATTCTCCTTCATCAGCATCCACCCAGAATGATTCATCTAGTTTGTGATTTTGGATAAAGTGCTTATGTTCCCCAAGCTTGAGTGTCTGTCATGTACTGACCAACTGGGGTTCTGAGTTAAAGGAATGGGGGCAGATGCTACAGGGCGATGGAGATGCTTGCAAGCCCTGGGAACTTTGGGGAGACCACCTCCCTGTTCTTTCTCAAGTATATTACACCATATTCCTTGTTTGAGTCCCTGACCCAGGATCTGAGACCAGCCTCCCATTATGACCCAGGGATAGAATCTAGCCACCCCAACTATTCCCTGAAAGGAACTTGGAAAAGTCTGGCCTGCACACTTGTCGCCTCTGCTCTTTGCCAGCAGAGGGCGCGCTTGCCGCAGCTGGCTCAACCTCTGCCCAAGTACCTTGTTGGCCACTGTGTACTGGTAAGAATACTGTTGCTTGCCATTCATATCCTCGTAAACCGTGGGCACAATCTTCAAGATGTAGTCGTGGGAGGCGAGGGCTGTGGGGAGGACGCAGCAGGATGAAACTGGGGGCCAAGCACCACCAGCTGACATCATCCCTCTACATCATTTCAACCCAAAACCGCTTGGCATTGCCAGGATGTTCAGTCCCCACATTTTCTCCACCAAATCATCCTCCTCCCTTCTCCCCTCAGACATCAGCAGTTGAGAGACCCCACCTGTCAGGATCTTTACTCCTGCATAGTATATAATTCAGGTGCTTCCAATAGGACAAGCATTGAAGACTGAGTGCTGCTAAGGTCACAGTGCAAGAGGGATCAATGAAAGGTGGAGAATCAAGATCATACCGCAGGGGACTTACCTGTTGCATGTTTCCATGTGTTGGGGGCAGGGGAGACACTATATATATATGCATGTGAATAAATAGAAGAGTTTTCTGGACAGATACCCAAGACATTATTAGCAGTTTTAGCCTCCGGGGAGAAAGACAGGACTAGATAAAGATCACATTCTCTTGTGCATCCTCTGGTCCTGTTTGAACACTATTACTTTTGAAACAAACTGCTTAAGTTTTAAAAACAAAGAGCCCACCAAACCAGAAGGATGGCATTAGTAAAATGAATTAATTTCTTTCCCCATTTTCAGTGACAGGGAGATCAGATCAGTTCTTCCACCTGAGCCCTGACATATTCCACTGCCATTCTTGGCCTGGCTTCAGCGGTTGGGCGAGGCTGCTAAGCACAGGGATGGCTTATTCACGTCTGTGTCTCCAGAGCCCCATTGCAAGACTAGTATGGAGAAGCCTTGGCAAACACTAACTGAATGAATGAACGGATGGGGGGATGACTGATCAGAGGCATGAATGGGAGAGCAGATGAATCAGCTTCTGATAAGCATGAGATAGCCGGAATCAACCACCAGGCTGATAGGCTAGCCCAGAGCTGCCAAATATCTCCCGGAAGAGGTATAGATTGTTTCAGGCCTTCTGGGATGTGAAGAAGAGTTCAAGGATCTCTCTGTTCTTGCCTTCTAGAGTCACAAGGCAGGGACCATGGAGCTAAAACATCATGGAAATCTGGGCTTGTGAGTTCTAATCCTAGTCTTGAGGCTGAGTTAGCTGAGTCTTGGGTTCATCTTCAGTAAGAGGGTAGGTGATGTGAGTGGCATCACTGCCTCTTCCTGCCAATACTTTGTGCTTCCTGAACTGTGCTTCTGAACCATCCTGGTGTCTCTGAAAGCCTGGAGCAACCACTCCAGCTCAAGGTTGAACCTCAGAAGACCCCAGGACCCTTCTGCCCAACCCTGTGTTGATCCTCAGATGTCAGAAACTGGGATTTAAAAGGTCTAGGCCCCACCCTCAGAGATTTCCACTCTCTAGGTTAGGTTTGGGGTCTAGAATCTACATTTTAAATCAGGAGTCCTAAGTGCACACTTGAGATGCACCCTGTACTGCTTAACAGCAGGTTCCCAGAAAGGTGTTGCCAGGCCATTTCCTTGTGGTGCATCCCATGTCATGAATGGCACAGTTGTACTCAGCCAAAGCCTCATGACTAGCTACTGACACTGCTCCTCGTTTTTCCTCTTGTAAACAATGACCTTCCTAATGATTTTCCCAAATCTCTGCACACTCTCTTAATGATTTCCTTAGCTTACTATCTTATGAGTAGAACTGATGACTCAAAGGCAGTGACCATTGTTAAGGCCTTGGATACAACTTTCCAAAAGCCCAGTCTGCACAACCCTCCTGGTGAGGGGCTGCTGAGGGGTTTTGGGCTCCTGGATCCAGGCAGCCCCCCATATCCTGCCCTCTACGCTCTCCCTTCAAATAACTCATCATAGAAAAATTCAAACATATAAAGAAAAGGGAATCATATAAAGAACCCTCAAGAAGCTCTAGCCAGGCTCTAGCAATTAACAACACATGGTCGGCTTGGCTCATCTCTACCCTACCCCTTTCACCTTCCCCCATTTTATAGTCATGAGTCACTCGAAGGGGACATGTTCTTAGAAACGTGTCCTCAGGCTATTTTGTCATCATTGCGGGAATGTCATAAAGTATGATCATACACCTAGACAGCCAAGCCTGCCACACACCTAGACTGCTGGGCCTCAGTCTGGGGCTTGGCTTTGACTGAAACACCATTAGGTGACAGACTGTGTTTCTGAAGCAAATCCCAGAGCACATCGATTCATCCTCACATAGTTTATTTATGTCTCCCTGAAGATAAGGACTCTTAAGAAACCAACCAATCCCCAATATCATCTTCATAAGACATTAACAGTTACTGCTCAGTATCTCAAAGAAAAAGTCTATGTACTCAGAAGAAAAAGAGATGGGTTCTAAGGAATGAGGGGTACTTTAACTAGGTGGTCAGGGAGGGGCCTCTCTCAAGTGGTGGCACCTGAGGTGAGACCTGGATAACAAGCAGCAGCCCCTGGGGGAAGATGTGAGGGCAGAGAGAACCAGATAGGCAGAGGCCAGCAGGTAGGTACGCTGAGGTCTGTGCAGGTGAGAGACAGGTCTAGCCCAGAGGGTGGGGGGGGGGATCTACTACCAGGTAGAATGCATTTCTCCTTCAACTGAAGCAGGTCTGAGGTGGATTTTGACACCATCCAGCGCTCACAGACTCTGGGGCCTTCCTAGCTGCATTCTCTGCTGGTGTCAGGTGAGGGTCCATGCTAGCTGCAAGTATGTGTGGATAAAACATGCTGTCCTTACACGGAAGGAGTAAATGGCTGCTCTATACCAAAGGGCCTGCCCCCACTATAACCAGACAGCACGATGAAGGCAGGAGGCACTGTTGCCCACTCTTTCTTGCACTGCTCCTGCTGGAGGCAGCACATGTAGGCACAGACCCAGCTGGAAAGCCACTGGGAATGTAAAGCACATACCATAAATGTCAGAGGCATTACTGTCATAAAAGCACTAGCGAGGCCTTGACGAACCCTGGCAAGGAGGGACAGCCATGTCTCCACAACCACTAAGAGAACCATGGGGAGACTGATTATGTAACATTGACAAGTTCAAAAGTCAGAAGGTAAGTAAGTTGCTGTCTATGGCTCTAGGAAATGACTTTGGCTGTTGGACAACATTAACAGGGACACAGAATAAAGCTTGATTTATTGGGGGGAGAGGCTGGCCATGGAGACATGTTGTCTTCAACTTGATTTCTCACAGGGTTTTATGAATGACGGAAGCCAAAGTGTGGGAAAGGTAGAATCTGGTAAGGTAGTAAGAGAAGATCACCTGTCCAGCAGGATCTAGTGCTTGGAGCCACTAGGGCAAACAGAGCTCCCAAGAGTGTAATGAGCACATGTCCAAGGGCCCACATGTGCACACACATGTGTAGGTATGTACACATGCATAGGTGTGTATGCAGGTTGGGGTATGTAGGTGTTTGCACACTGATATGTGTGTGTTGCTATGCATGCTTGTCAATGTGAAGGCAATGTGTGTGTATAGGTTTATGTACTTATTGCTATGCATGTGTGTAGGTGTGCAAGTATAGGAGTACATACAGGTTGGTGTGTAGCTTTGTGGTGTTGGCATACATGTATTGCTGTGCCTTTGTGTAGGTGCATGTGTATGCTGGCATGTGTGTTGCTGCACACATGTGTAAGTGTGCATGTATGTAACTATGCATGCTTTTCTGCGGTGTATAAAGATGTGGTGCTCTCCTGGGCGTGGTTTGAGGAGAAAGAGGGCTCACAGAGGGACTGGGCATGGTGGGTAGGGTTCCAGGAAAAGGAAGGGCAGGTTGGGGTAGTCAGACCCTGTTCTCACAGTGCCATGGGAAGCAGATGGGTTTGGCTCTCCATCATCACTCCTGTGGGGTTTCAGGGATTATTTTAACTAAGAAAAATAATGTAGCAGCAATGACAACAGCAGTAATGACAATAGCTGGTGCTCAGTGAGTACTTAAGATATGCCCAGAGCTGGTGCATACTTTGTGCCAGGGCACCAGACACTTTTCTCCCTTCTTTGAAAGACAAGGATAACCCCAGCTTCCTCACAGAAGGTGAGGGATGTGGGAATGAAGCATTGACAACTTGGCTTACGGTGCATGCTTTACAAATGTTCCCTCCCCTCCTCTGTACAGGGAATCAGGACAGAAAACTGCTCTCAGCAGGATCTGAATACGTACGGTTGGAGGTGAGTCTGTCTGCTCCCCCAAGAGCGTTGAAAGCTCCGTGGACATTCTGGACCTGTGGAGAAGCACAGTGATGGGCTGACTCTGCATACAACCTTGTGCAGGGACATCCCCTCCCTACCCCCCCCCAGTGTGTGAAATGTGACTCTGCATTGTCTGTCCCAGAGAAGTTTAGGGACTGAGATACACAGGCACAGGGCTGGCACATAATAGGTACTGGCTTTCTTCCCAGCTTGGGCAACTACTGTATGTCCCTCTGTCCTGGACACTTCATATCATCTCACTTAATTCCCTAAATGATATTTCTTTGGGATGATTTTACAAAATAGCAGACTGAGGCTTGGAAAAGCACCAGAACTTGGTCAGTGCCTGGCAGCAGAAACAAGGCTGAGTCAACTCTAGGTTCAGGTCTCTGGGACCTCAAGCTTTGAGCTCTTTTGTTAAGTCACACAGAGCACTCAAGTAAGGTGGTTCTGGGTCCCAACATTTACCTACCGAGATACCCCAACGCCTCATCCTTTGAAAGCAGCCTGGCTATGTCCCCCTGACAAAGGTTGCTATAGAGTGGAGATGAAGGCCACCCCACTTCTTTTGTGGGTAAGATGGACACCAAAGAATCTAAGGCAGGACAAAGGCACACCCAGTGCATGGGGCATACCATCATGGGCATAAAACAAGAGCTGTTGAGCTAGAAACTCTGGAGGACTTCCTGGAGAAAGTGACAGAGACATCAAAAACCTGCAGGAAAATGGGAAGTTAATCTAGTGAGCAGTATGTGCAAACATGAGACCCTGAAGACAGGAGAACAGAGGTCTGTGTGACACCCCCAGAGAGGAAGGTGGGAAGGAGGAGGTCAATAAGGGAAGTAGGGACAGGCCCCTGTAGAGAGGACCACTCAGGAACAGCAGACAGCAGTTGGGTGACCTGATCCTGGTCTTGGTTGATGTCTATTAAGCAGTTATTAATAAGGTCAAATGAAAGTTTGTCCATTTGTTGCCTTGAACTTGACTTTTTGAAGATTTGATTTCTGACTCAAGAGTACAGAGATTATGAAGAATGCTGAATATTCCCTACCATTACGTGTCAGCTTTTTCTCAACTTCAATTGTATAATTATTTGATTAACTTCTGTCTTCCCTGCTAGACTGTAACTCCACACAGCAGGAAACACACTGTCTTCTCCTCACTGATGCTTGCCTCCAGGTAGCATGTAGTAAGTGCTCAAAAATATTTGTTGTATGGGTAATGGATAATGACTCAGTTTTTCACATGGAAAGAAACTGTATTTCTGTCATAACAATGACTTTTTAAATCAGTTATCTAGGCTGTCTGCCCCACCTTCCTCAGTCTCACATGGGTCTTTTTTCCCCACTAAACCCATTCTCAGCTCAACTCCCACCCCCGCCCAGGTAGATACTTCTGAACCCTCAGCCAACTTTGACTCACTCTCATTCCCTGAATGTTGATTATCTCACATACAAAACTTGATTCTGATGTGGGGGACACTTGTTATTCATTTTTTCCCTACATTTGTGGGTCTTTCACATGAAAATAACCAGGTGGCTATGTCATAGAGTACACGCTTTAGGAGGGGTAAGGTATAAGGAGACTTCTGTGCTAGACTTCCCTGCCCGAAGCTTGATTTTCTCACCTTTTAGTGTTTGACATAGATGCCACCTCCTCTGGGAAGCCTATCCTGACTTTCCAAGCTGGGGAGTAAGTAGCCCATTTCAACATCACTGCCTAGAATTCGATGCCTTCTTTGTTCTTGGTCCTCCTTGTCCTATATGTTATTTGATCTCTTCACTAGAGGGTGAGATCCATGTATTGCTTATTTATTACTGTAGCCCCAGGGTCTGGCATGGAGGCTGGCACAGGGAAGATATTGCCAGAGGTCCTGATAAATCCATCTGTACCTATATGAGGCTCAATAAAGGAGCCAGACATACCTGGCTTCTTAGAGCTGTGTGACCTTGGGTCAGTTACCAAACCTCCCTGAGCCAGTTTCCTCATCAGGAAAAATAAATCCCATCTAGCATCCTTGAGGAAGTTTGTGAGGATTAAACAAGGCATCTTCTATAATGCTGTTTTCCAGGCAGGAAAGCATTTTTCAGGGCAGGTTTCAGGGGTCAGCACCCATGAGGAAGGTGTGTGAACTGGTACAAAAACTTGGTTCAAATTCTAACTATGTGACCAGTGAGTTCTATAACCTGTGACTCCATGCCTCAGTTTCCCTGTGTGCCCACCTTTTGGGCCATTGCCAGTATTTGGTGAGCCAGTAGATATAAAGACTTCTAGGATGTGGCCAAGGCCCATACTGGCTTGTCAATTACTATGCTTAATGCGGGTGGTGATGACCCTACTCCAAACCCTACAGTGTGTGAGCCCTGTGAGTGCTGGCAGAGTGAGGATACAGTCAACAATGGAAGCATTTGATTTCAATGACTATTTACTCTGTGCCAGGCATTGTTCTAGGATTTTCACATGTGTTCACTCACGTCAGCTTCACTATTCTCCTTAGGAGGCAGGTACTATTACATGGGATGTAAACTGATATGAAATAATTGAGGCCTAGCAGGAATAAATAATCTGGCAATGGTCACACAAAGTAAGTGGTGGAACCAGGATCTGAACCCAGAAAGGCAGTTTGGGGAACCTCCATACAAGTCCCTTGGTTGGAGACCTGTGAGGGTTGAGTGAATCCCATGTGAAATCACCTGCAGGAAGTGCATTCATAGTCCCAGATAGGTTATGCCTCATGGAGTATGTGGAGAGGGAGTCTGGTCCATGGCATGCAAGAGGTCAGACCTCTGTTCCCAAATGAAAACCTCTGGAGTCTCCAAAGAGACCAGAAAGGCAATGACTGAGTCTGCTGGGCTATGTAACAGTGCCCACAGGGAAGGAAGCACAAGGAATGGAGAGTGGTGGAAGGAAATGTGAGAGTTGTACCTGTGCTGGAGGGTGTTTATGAACTGGAATGTGTGAAGATGAGGTAGTACCAGCAGAGAAGTCTTGGCTATAAAATGGATTCATACTGAGTTCTGCAATAGGCTGTAAATCATTCTGGACCTCACTTTGCTCATCTGTAAAATAGGGACAATAAAGTACCTACCTACCTCTGGGACTGATGCGTGAAAAGTTTTGCTTATAAGGTGTGGTGCTTCGTACACAGAGAACATTTGATTGACATCTGGTATTCTTGTTGCAAGTGGATAGATCTGGGACAGATGTATGGATGGGGCAGTGCAGGCCTGAGTGTCCCTGTGAATCTGTATGTGAGATAGTCTAGCCAGTGAGTCCGTGCCTCTGGGTGGTGGGTGTGTATGTGTGTAAACATGCTGCACTAGTGGGGGGAATGCTTGTGAGAATGCCATATACAGGGCTATGTGTGTACCTGTAGCATATATTTTCAAGGGTGGGCTAAAGAGTATGTGTACTAGCATGCAAGTCAAAACACACCTTGGAGAGTGTGTCTGATAAGCATGTATAGGAGTCTGAAGCAGATGTGACAGGTGGTATCATGGTGTATGTGCATAAGTTGGGGGGGGAAGCTTATGGGTGTTCTGGGTGTCACCCTCTGCCCCCCAACAACCTGAACTAGATGCAGATGAGGTCAGATCTGAGTCCCAATCCCAGCATTGCAGTTACTTTCCTTGCCTGGGCCTCAATCCCTCTTTGTCAAATGGGGTATAACAGAATCTACCTTCATGGGTGCAGTGTGGGTAGAGAAGATAGAGTGTCAAGTGACCCTGTTTACAGCTGATGGAGGTCATGTGGTCAGTGTCTGGGCCCTTTGTCTGGCTACCTGGGGCAGTAGGAAACAGGTGGTGGACTTGCAGGTAACCCTCCTGATCCTAGTGATAAGGACTACCAGCGCCTTCCAACGACTGTGCTACTCCTGCTTAGTGGACATGGCACTGAGCAGTGGGGCAGTGCAGTTCACCTGTCTCCTCCCATGAGAATGGAGTTTCTCAGATTGTAGGATTTTGTCTCATCTGTTGCTGTCTGCCCACGACACTGATGAATAGCAGGCACTCAATAAATAGTGAATGACACTAATACCAAACTCTGGGAGTCAGAGAGAACTGCTGGGGCACCCTGGTCAGAGGCCTTCTCTGGGTTCAGTGCCCCACCTCTTATGGCTGGTGCAGAGATTAGCACCAGCACTAAATGCTACATTGTGACAAACACATCCCTTCCTTCAATATCAATCGGAGGTTCCAAGTCCATGCACTGCCAGCAAAACAAATTGCAGCCACACTTGGAAGGGATAATTAGGAGACATTTTTGAGCAGAGGCTTAAGGTGGGTGACCTCCTTGGAGGACATCTCTCTGTGCCCTGGGAGGACAGCAGACTTTGGGTGACAGAGCCTCTGCATGGCCACCCCAGCATTGCCCCCTAGCATAGCACTCACCTGTAGTGTGTCACCGAAGGAGAGCTTGTGAATGATGTGGGTCATGTCGGGGTTCTGTGGCTGAGCTGTGGCACTATGTGTGGATACGTGGAAGTTACCTGGGACCTGGGGGAGAGAGACAAGTTTCAGGAGCTTGCTTGGGAGTCTGTGGGAGCAGACAGCTCTGGATATGGATCCTGGCTTGGTCATGTCCTAGTCGAGGGACTTTGAAGAACTGCTGCCCCTCTCTGAGCCCTGGGTTCCTCACCAGCAGAAAGGGGGCATAACAGCAGTACCTGAGGGGGCTCTAGGCCTATGGGTTAGAGAAAACATCTATGTTTATACAGTTGGTGACTGCCACAGGCCAGGGCTTCAAACAGCATGTGCACCAACCACCTCCCAGGCTTCCAGCCCCATCATAGGTTGGGGGATGACCTATAGACTTGCAGCCCAATGGAATATCATTGGATGCCAAACCATCCATTCACATTTACTCCATCACCCTAGAATGGAGGCCCTTAAAAGCAGGAACACAGTGGTCTCCTTTCCTCCTTGGGCCCCCAGACTCTCTCAGAGCACAGCCCACTGGAGGTAATGAATGAACTAGCCTAGGGAATGAAAGATACTGAATATCCTGTGCTTAGTACCTCCCTCGAGTCTCCTGATGTCACTGGAAGATACTATTCTCTGCCCAGATGCTCAGACCAAAATTCTGGGAGTCATCCTATGCCTCTCAACTCCCACTCCTTGTCCTTCTCACACACTCAACCTCCTACCTACCAGGAAATGCCATCAGTTCCACTGCCCACATGACCAGCACCTGACCCCCTCAAGCCTCCACTGTGACACAGGATGGGACTGTGGTAGTCTTTCCACTGGGTGTTCTGTTTCTGCCCTTGGTGTCCCCAAGTTTTTCCCTAAGGGATTCCCAAGGGATCTTGGGGACCTATGCTTGATCTCATCACTCCTCTGCTCTGAACCCTTCAGGGTCCCACTCTCAGCTCAAAGTCATATCCTTGCATCCTCCTGTTTATCCTTCTGGTTGTGCTGGCCTCCCATGGGTCCCTGTGCCTGTGCTCCCTTTCTGGCACCCCTGTCCACATGCTCTCTCTCCCAGACCTCTGCTCACCACTCCGCACCCCCATGCCTGTTCCACCCCTACCTTTGCTAAAGCACACAACCTTAACTGCCATCTTATCCCCCTCTTGCTCTCTACTGTCTCCTCCCACAAGAATAGAGGCTCTAGGCTAGTAGCAATTTTTGTCTGCTGTTGCCCTTGACATTGGTGCAGGCAGGTACTCAATACTTACTCACTTAATGACCAAATGGATAAATGACATTAATCTAGCATTTTTGACTTTGGCACCAGCTGATTCCAATCTTACAGAAAAGGAAACTGAGACTCTGAGCAGTGAACAAACTTTAAGCTCATTTGCCAAAGAATGTGGCTGGAACTCAGTCTCTGACATGACAAAGCACAGAGTGATACTCCTTCCTACGCATGCCCAGAACCCTTTCCCTCAGCCACCACACAGCTAGTCTGTCAGGATGTCCAGGCTTGGGAGATGATCAGACAAGAGCTGACCCAGGCTGGACCCCTGGCCTGCTGTGACATAGACTTGGAACAGAAAATGGGACCCTGAGGGACCCTCCCCAGATCAGAAGGATGCTCAGCTATGGGGGCCAACTCATTTGGGGTGGTTCATGGAGGGCTGTTGGGTAAAAGGACCCCCTTGTGCTGCTAACACACCTTCCTGAGTCCATATTACTCAGGAAGAGAGGGAAAGGCATCTTGGAAGACAGAGCAGCAGAACAAATGTGGAGGTCAGAGAGTACCCAGTGTGTGTGCATGTATAAGGGGCTAGAAGAGCTTGGTATGGCTGATCCCTAATGAAAGAAGGGGAAGGAATGATAGAAGCAGGGAATAAAGAAGTCTAAGAAGGAGATGAGGCTGTTTAGCAAAGCCCCAAACTTCAGATTAAAATATTCAGGAGGTGTCAAGTTTAGATAGCAGTATTAGAAGAAAAAGACTTATGGCTCAGCACACAACTGACCCATCAAAAGCAAGCCTGCACGCTCAAACTCCACAGGAGCATTACTGCTCTCACCAGGTCCTGAGCTTTGGAAAGACATGGGAGGGATGGACAATGGGTCCTGGCCTTAGGGGGCTCAGGGAGCCAGGCCCAAGGAATTGGATCTGAGTGAGCATAAAGCTAACTTGACAAGATCTTTCTGGGGGGATAGCA
The DNA here is from genome assembly GCA_004024945.1 of Uropsilus gracilis. Classification (NCBI taxonomy): domain Eukaryota; kingdom Metazoa; phylum Chordata; class Mammalia; order Eulipotyphla; family Talpidae; genus Uropsilus; species Uropsilus gracilis. The sequence goes on from PVHY01006335.1 coordinate 37,061, forward strand.
CTGCTGGCTTCAGGGGGCCCAATTACCTTTGGTAGCTGAGTCCCACTTCTTGTGGGTCCTGAACAAGGTCAGGAGCCACTCTGTGCCTTGGTTTCCCCATCAGCTAAATGGAGATGATAACCACACAGAGTTGCTGGGAGCATTAAATGAGAGGATGACAGCAAAGTAAATGGTAGTTGTTATTGGGTGGGTTCTTAAAACCTTCTGGAAGAAGGATGCTTCCAGGCAGAGCATGAGAAAAAGTTGAGTCAAAAGAATTTTTTTAAATTTCAGTTTTACTTACATAAGAGATACTCTAGATACATTTATTACATGCACAACAAAGGCAGAACTAAAGCTCCCGCTATCTATCTTACTTCCTCAAGTTCAAGTAAGAAATCAATAGTGACTGGTGTGTGTTCTTCAAACTTTTTCTATGTGGTGGTCTGGGGCTTCCTATGTACTAGCCATGGGCACAGTTCAGAACCAGGCTGGGGCCTTTGCCTCAGGTTCGGAGTTAAGTGAGCTAAGGACACTAGACTTACGCATCTGCCACCGCTGCAAGCCCCGGGAGGCTGTGACTCAGTGACCCGTGCCCCCTCCACACAGAGCCGTGGCAGGTGGCTGACGCATGCCAGCACATGCTGGGCTGAAGAAAGAGGAGACGACGCTTTTAGAGCCTGTGACTTAGGAACCTGCGTCAGTGTTTCTGATGAATTTTAAAAACATATAGATGGAGCCAGTTTCTAAGTCCCAACCCATTTTGCCCTCCCTTCCCTGGACCTGGGTGATTAAGTGAGGTGTCTGCTGCTGCTGAGATGCTGACATCTGGCTGCTTGCCAGAGTTCCTGATGGAGGGATAAGGAGGCGGCAGGCAAAGAGTCAGCTTGATGCAGGGTGATAAGGGGGTGGGGCCTGCCTGCTGGCTAGCTTATCGGAGCATCTCTTGACTGAGCAAACCCTTCACAAGAGAAAGTGGGGGTCTCTACTTCCTCCAAGAGTGGGGGGTTGAGGCTGGCCTGAGCTGTGATCTGCAGTGCATGGGCACACTGACCACAGACACATGTGACTGAGATAGCCAGTGGCAGCAATAGGCAGAGGAGCCAGGCAAAGTGCCTGGCTTCAAATACTGGCTGTGGGCTCTTCGGCAAGCTACTGGATCTCCTATGCCTCAGTTTCCTCAGAGTTGTAATGAGGACTGAATGTGTTAAGGAGTAAAAGGCTAGGTCAAAGGCCTAATTGTTGGTAGTCAACAGGTGAGGGCTGATGTGACTCTTTCCTAGAATTCTAGGCCCTCTCTGACATCATCCACACATATTTTGCAAGCACAGTGCACCTGACGATGGTAGAAGTCTGCTGATGAGGTCAAGGACATGCCTACTGATGGGAAAGCAGGGCGCTTTCCTGATCCCCACTGTGTTCAGTGCTATGCACATTTTATTTTGTTCATGTCTCACATCCGTGAGGCCAATATTACTATGGTTGTCAGTGAAGGAAAATCTGAGGCCCAGAAAAACTAAACTGCTGAGCTGTTCAACTAGGGCTGCAGCCAGAATTTCTGACCACAGGTCTGTTTGGGCCCAAAGAGCTAGTTTCAATTTACCAAAAGACAACTAATAGGGATTCAGTCCCCAGTGGTCCATCTGGGGAAAGCCAACTGCTACTTTGGTTATGTTTGCCAAAGGGGTGTGTGGCATTGGGACTGACTTCTATCAGCTAGACCTGTGGGTAAGCAGCAGTTCTCCAGGTGCGTCTCTGTGAAATCCCCCTAACACAACCACCATAATGTCATGGGGTAAGAAACAGTGCAGACCCTGTGGGGAGGTCAATTTTGCTAAGAGAGCCTCAGAATCAGGCCTCCCAGCACCCACACTACTGGCTACCCCCTCTCCCCAGAACCTGAACTGGCATGTGACTCACATTAGCCCACAAAAGGTAGCAGCTGGGGATATTCTCTGCTTCAGTGCTGATGGGAACACCTGAGCTGTCATGGAAGATGTTGACCCTGCTAGAGAGGTTAGCTCAAGAAACGGCGGGGAGAGAGAGAGAGTGTCCCAACCCAGGCCTGACCTTGCAGCCACCTGGCGGGACAGTGGGAAGGGAAAGCTCTTGTTCTGTCTAAAGAGGTAGTGTTCCCTAGTTCCAGACCTTTGTCTCTGGTGGGACTCAGGGTGGCCAGACCCTCTGACTTTGAAAAGCCAGCAAGCTGGACTCTTGCTGCCTGATATTGGCTCTGACAAATTTGGATGCTGTGGAGGACAACAGCATTTGTTCTGAGGCTGGATATGACCAGCTGAATTTGCAGCCTCTGGGATGAAGGCAAGTAGAAGCCAGGAATGGCCAGTGGCTCTGTCTGGCAGGGGTTGGGGATGGTAGCTAGGAGACATGGGGAGAGTTGTGTGACCTTGAGAGCAGATCTTAACCTTTCTGGGTCTCATTGTGTGTAAACTGTGCCACCTCACAGGGCTGCTGAGAGGCTCTACTGTGATTGTGTGTACACTGAGAAGACAGTATGCCCTGCTGGCTTCTGCCAGATTGCTTGATTCCCCCCGCCCCTCAATGTACCAAGCTTACACTCCCAACTTCATTTCTGAAGGTGCCGATTCTTGCAACAAAACAGTGACACTTGACTGTTCTCTGACCAGGTAATTTCAAAGCCCCCCTCCCCCTGCCCTCTCAGTCCTTCTGCTTCATTCCTTATCCCACTGCTTCCCACCCACTGCAAAGACTTAACTCAGATATTGTCTGTCTCACAGTGTACAAACTACACCCACCTCTGAGTGCATCACCTGAGCCCACAATTCTGGAACACAGCAGGTACTTTGCAGTGAATGAATGTATAATGACTAGTGCTTTGAATCCCCAGACAAACATCATGTAGTGGGGGACTCCATTATATTATTATTATCATTGTTATCAACCCACCCATAACAACCTAATGTGAGAACACCGAGGCCTAGATGAGTCAAACTGCTTATAGGTCACTGCTTAGCTGACAGGGAAGTAGACCCAGCATGGTAGCAGGAACTCCACCATCTTCTCACCACCCCTGTCTTCTTCACTGGGGAAAACAGCCCCTTCTTCAGCCAGTCAGCAGGAGCTTCACACCTCCCACCTGGTAGGAAGGTGGACAGACCCCAGATTGCCGGAGGTTCTGTGGTTGGGGTATGGAAGGGAGCAGGCACATAGTTCTGCCATTTAGTTTCTAGGGAGGAAGAGGACTGCGAGGCTGGGAAGTAAGTGAAAGGTGGGGGGGTCTCCTACCTTGTTGATGCTGAACTGCCCCTCAAAACGGCAGCCCGCTCCGTTGTTCAGTGGGATCTTCATGGAGTTGTCAATATGCCCCACCTCATGCCTGCCCATCTCATCCTGTATGTCAAGTCCGACCACTGGAGGAATCAAGGAGAGAAGAGGGAGTGAGGACCTGCCCCTTTGCTAAAGACCCTTCTACCCTGGAAAAGGGGTGTCAGGGTGGAAGTCCTCCAGGAGCTCACAGTGGGGGGGCCCAGGGCCACAGAGAGGGTAGCTAGCTGAGAAGAGGAGGGTTCCGCCATGAAGGAGCAGCGTGGCTTTCCAGGGGATTGTGGAGTACAGGTACCCGCTTGGCTGAGCTGGTTGAAGGTTGGGCTGCCAGGGACAGGAGGCTCAAGACAGTCTGAGTTCTGGCCCTGCCTCTCACCAGCTGTGCAATATTGGCTGAGGTATTTAACTTCTCTATGCCTGGTTTCCTTTTCCTGTCAAATGGAGCTGATTAAATAATCAAACCCTTCCCAGAGGATTATGAGGATCAAAGAGTTAATGTGTAGGAGAGGGTGAAACAGTCTGATAGTTAGTGGCAGGTGGATAATAGATGTTTGATACTATAGCTCAGAGAGTCTTTGGGTGAACAGGCCCAGGCATTCCTTCCTTCCTTCCTTCCTTCCTTTATCCAATGCCTATTCCTCCAGACTGCCTTCCAGGAACCCAGGAGTTTTTCTGGATTTCTCAGTATATAAAATGGGAAATGGGAACTGGAATCTCAGTCTTAACTCCAACGTGGCTATTGATCACCTGTGATTCAGTCTCCCAATCTGTAAAGCGGGCAGGTCACTTCCAATGGCACTCGCTTTGGGTCGGCCCAAGTGGCAAGGAAGGGGGTGGCAAACTATGGAAACGCAAGATATTCCCTGAAAGAAGTGTTAGAGGGAGGACAAGATATGGAGAAGGGCAGCTGGCAGCAATTTGCAGTGAGCTGACCTTAAAAGGGGAAAATTGGGCCGGCGGGCACAGTGGCTCGTAAGCTTCAGCCTATGAAGCGGCCGGGGCTAGGGATTGCAGTTCGAGTCCCGCCTGGGGCCTGTAGCGAGACCTAGTTCCAAAAAAAATAACTGGATGTGGTGATGCGCACCTGTAATCCCAGCTACCTGGGAAGCTGAGGCTGGGGATTGTTTGAGTCCATGGTACCCCAGCAATGTGAGCTGCGGTTCCACTGGCAAAAATAGCAAGACCTAGTCTCAAAAAATATATATAAATAAATAAAGAGGGGGGTGGAAATTGGGAGAAGCCCACGTTTTACTGGAGGTGGAACAATAAAGGCCCATCCATGGAAGGAACTATGATGCAGTCATGAATAATGACGTTCACAAGTCTGTGGTATGTGGGAGACACAGATGCAGTCACGTTTAGAAGAAATGCAGGCAATTCTGGCTTGACTCAGTGGGTCCAGCCCTGGGAAACCATCTTCTAGATACACAAATGTCCAGATATGTGCAGGGAGCTGTTCAGAGCCAGCCTGTTTGATAGCATTACTACTGGAAGCAACCCAACTGCCTCTCAACAGGAGTATGGTCAATGGAACTGTTCCCTAAGGAATGCTGAGCAGTGTGTACAAAGAATGTGCTAGGTTCCTAAGTGGGGAGGGGTGGCTGGCAGGGCAGAAGCTGAGAATGAGGGCCTTGGGGCTGATGTGGTACCTGGCTATCCCTTATTGGCTGTGGGACCTCTAGCAAGTTACCTAACTTTCTGTGCCTTGATTTCTTACTCCATCCTGGGCTTGTGGGGGATTAGAGAAAATATCACACACTTATAAGTGTCTTTTACATATGAACTCACCGTTTGTTTTTGTTTTGCCTTTGTAATATTTTAATTATTAAAAGAATCAAATATCAAAATGTACGAATACACCAACATGTGTTAGATCTTGATCGACGTTACATAGGTATGCATTATTTTATTATTATTATTGATGTAATTTTCACAATAAATCTGGGTGTCCATATATTAGGAAAAACAAAGGAAACAGGAGTCTTTTCAGGATTTCTGAGTTTCTGAATTATAGGGAGGGGTGTGTGAGGCTTAGAATATCTGTGATTCCTTTTTTTTTAACTTTAAGATCTTTTTATTGTTTTCCTGTTTATAAGTTATACATGCACATAGTAAAAGACCTAGAAAATACAAGAGTGTAATGACTATATATTTTTTTATATATATAAATTTCACAACATTATAATCTCAAGGATTTGCCCTCCCATCCCACCCTCCCCTCCCTTCCCCCCCTTTCCCTCCTGCTCAAAGTTGTGCACTTCAGTTTGGTGCTTAGCTTGTTTTGACTTTTCCTCAAGTCTTTTCTTTATTTTTTTACCATATCCCATATATTAGTGAAACCATTTGGTTTCTGTCTTTTTCTTTATGGCTTGTTTCTGCTAATATGATTTCTTCTAAATACATCCATGTTGTTATGAAATCATCGAATTTGTCATTTTTAATTGATGTGAACTCACCATTTGAATATCCTTGTGTGGGAGATGTTATCAGTCCCATCCTATGTGGAGGGACACACAGGCACAGAAAGGTTATATAATTTGCCTGAGACCTCACAGCAAAATAGCAGCAGAGCTTGGAATGTAACACAGACACTCTCTCAGATCCAGAGCCCACTCCTTTTAGCCACTCTGCTAGAATACCTCTTGTCTTAATATACTAACATATCCAGAGGATTCAGGACAGGGCCTGACCCAGAGCAGGTGCTGAGTAAATGGCAGCTGTGGTTATATTTTATAGAATAGTTTCAAGATACCAGCCAAAAGAAAAGAAACCCTAGGAAAGTCCCATACAGTTTGATCCCAATTACATAAAAAGAAAATCCCAAACGTGATATGTATTTGTTTGAAATCAAAACTGGGAGCAACCCAACTCCTGTAAATGGGTGTGGTCAATGGAACTGTCCCCTAAGAAATGCTGAGTAGTGGGAGGGGGGCACACACACATATGCACAGACACACACGTACACAGGTGCACACATGGGCAGGGCAAGAATCCCAAGTGTAAACTGAGGTTGAGTGTAAACTGAGGCTTCCTCTGAGATTTCTGGCAAGCCAGGGGGTTCTATTTCTTTACATTTCTGTATTTTGGACATGTATTTTTAAAAACAGAAAATGTGTTCCTGTATGAGCTTGTGTAACCAAAAAATGGATGTATTTTTAAAAGCAAGAAATGATACACATACAACATGATCTCAGTCACGTTCAAAAAGGAAGGCCAACTAGGACAGAATTGGTGACCATGGTGTCACTGATCTGTCATGGGGGTGAGGGAGCAGGGAATATTGACAACTTCTCTCTCTCTGTGTCTGGATTTTCCTGACATGCCATGATGAGAGTTTATTTATTTCCCTTATAATAAAATTTTGAAGTTCTTTTAAAGAAAAGCCAGGATACTTTTCTAAGTGGGAGCTGCTGGGCTCAGGTTATGGCTCTGCAGGATAGCAGGCATGGTGGGGCTGCACACTCAGCAGCTTGGGCCAGAGCCTGGAACCACATCCCTTCCCGCCTACTGGTCCCAGTCCTCTGGCCTGACTAAGAATGTCCTTGTTCCAGAAACAAGACCAACTCCTGAATGAAAAACTGCCAGATGAATTATTTTTCCAAGAGAAAGAGAAAAAATAAAAAATAAAACTGGCTTATTCCCTGGCTGGGGGCCCACTGTGGACTCAAACTGTGATGTAATTTTCACCAAAAGCAACAAGTGGATCAAATGGCTTCATCTCTGGCTGCAGATCCACCCAACATTCTGCCCTTGGCTGGGGCCTGTAGTAGGCATGGAGGGGCTAGGGGAGAAGGTCCTACATCTGGTTACTTGCCAGGTAGAGACATAGGATGGCTAGAACTCCAGGGCAAGAGGTAACACTAGTCCACTTGCTAACAAGTCTAGGAACCAGCTCATTAAGTCCTCCCAATAATACATAGTGCTAAGACCATTTCAGAGATGGGAAACTGAGGCGCTCAGAAATGACTTCTTTGCAGTGGGCAAAGAAGCCTGGATCTGATTTCAAACTCAACTCGCAAGGAGTTTTGTTTCAGATGAGAAATTCATTCTTGTTTTAAACAAATGAGTAAAAACAAAAACAGGAGTATGAGGTGAAAAGGAAGTTTCTTGATTGTCTTTGGTCACAGATGCCTTGCCCTGAACATTTTCATTGATGGTGCCCGCATCCCCCAGCTTCTGCTGTGTTGACTGCTAACAGCTCAGAAGGGGCACCCTTCTCCAGATGATGATCCTCAGTCATCTTTAGGCAGCGATATTGGGAAGGTGATGACCCCTGCCTCCTCTCACACCACCCCGAGGCCATTAGCTGAGGCTTTGGAGAATCACATGCAGGTAGACAAACCACGGTGTCACACACATGACACAGCACCACAGGTCAGGCTTAGCTAAGATTTCAGCAGAACCCATCTGCCCTCCTCTCACCCTCCCAGGCTCCTCCTGAGAGCCTGCTCTCATGTAATTCACGTGCTAAAAAGCTCAGGTTCCACCTCTTGGGAATTTGACCTAGGAGATCCTTTTGCCCCCAAGCCACATGCAACATAGCTCCTCCTCAGAGATCACCCCTGTTGGTAGTTTCTTGTACTTTTTACCTAGAATACCTCTAATTCACCTCAAAATGATTATTGTCAAAAAAAAAAAAAAAAAAAAGGAGTGGGAAACAGTCATGCTGTCTGTATATGGCTTGCCCTGTTCACTTCACCTGTCCTCTGTCCAGGGTGTCTGGCTGTTTCCAGACCTGCTCTGCCCACAGGAGCACCTTGCTGGAGCACAGGCTGTTGGGAATACTCACGTTCACAGTGCAAATTGGGTAAACTGATGTTCAGGTTGACGTCGATTTTGCCCCCACTGTCCTTGTCCGGGTCATCAACATAGAGCTCGTTCACACTGAGGGAGAGAAGGGTAGAGTCCGGGTTGAGAGGGGGATGCCCATCCTAGATAGTCAGGGGCTGTGTCACATGGTGATGGCTGCTTGGAGAACAGACTGCCATCTGGAAGAGGCCTGTACCTACCCAGAGGTGGGGTTCCCCTTAACAGCATTCTCCAAACACCAGTGTGACCACTTAGAGGGAGGAATGGTGAGCGCACTGGTTTCAGAGTCAGATGCAAGTTCAAATCCTGGCTCTGCCATTTTCTATGTGATTGCAGGCAGGTAACATCATCATCTCAGTGAACCTATCTGCTGACAGGGTGATCGAACAGCTCAATGAGAAGTGTGGCCTTCTCATTGTGTGTGTCAGGATCAGGGACTGGCATCCACAGGCCCTGGTGCTCATACTCCCTGTCTCAGCTCTCCCAGAGTCCTGGGTGGATAACAGTTGTGAAACATGACAACTCACTGTATTCATAGCTGCTGTAACAACAACTAGCACAAAGCTAACAGCTTCAAACACACACATTTATTATTATTTTATATTTCTAGATCTGCAGGAAAACTTTTTTGGAGGGTCCCGGGGAGAATTCATTTTTCCCATTTTTTCATTTTTCAGCTTCTAGAGCTTGCCTCAGCTTATCCCTTCCTCCACCTTCAAAGTTAGCAGCACATACCTTCTTGCTTCTGACAGCTTTCCTGACTTCGTAAGGACCCCAGATTCACTGCATCCCATCCACCCGGATAACCCAGAAGCATCTTCCCATGTCAAGATCTCTGATGTCATCACATTTATAAAATTATTTTGTCACATAAGATAATGGTCTTGAGGTTCACATACAGGGATGTGTGCATCTTCAGGGGGTAGGTCAACACAAAGCCATGGTTTGGGGGCAGCCCCAACAATAGGCTAGCAGTGCCCCTTTGGGATCTATGATAGTAGCACCCACTTACGCAACAAATACTTTTGAGTACCTAGTACCGGCCAGGCTTTGGAAACAGTGAGAAACTAGTCAGAGTGGTCTCCTCCTTCATCAAGCTTACAGATACCACAGGCCTCCTAAATCAATGCCTTACACCACTGTCACTAGTCTTTTAACAACAGGGACACCTTTGGAGACAGACAATGATGCTATTGTGTGCAGATCATCGAATGACGTCTCACAGCCCTAGACACCGTGGTCTGTGGCATGCCTCGGCTGTGTGGTCTGGGCTATTGGACCATTATCGTACAAGTGCATCAGCCTGGAAAGACACAACAGTGTGTGACTGGATAAGGTGCAGGGTGTCACAAGCTTAAGGACAAACTAGGGGAAGAAGAAGCTAGAGACTTCTCTGAAGACATGGGACCAAGGTCTGAAGGATGAGGAGGCTATTCCAGCAGAGAAGGAGGGCGAACCCTCCAGAGAGTGGGTACAAAGCCCAAAGTGAGAAGGACATGCGGGCATGGGGAACTGCATGAAGGTCACCAGGGCTGGTCAGGTGGGATCCAAGGACAGAGTAAAGCTCTTCCACTTGATCTTGAGTGCAGTGGCTGTCAGGCTTGTATGTTTTTGGGTTTCCTGAAGTTGCTGTGCATTAGGGAGACTAGCTGGGACAGAGCAGGCAGGACCCACTGAATGGAGCCTAAGGGTGGGTGGGGGAGACATGAAGCTGACCACTGTAGTCCTTTCTGGAACCAACTATTGAGCTGGCAAACTCTGGAAGAAGAACAGGACGTAAGGAAAAGCGGAGTCTCCCATGGCTGTGTTGAGATCCAGGTGTCTTGGAGATAATGCTGAGGGATCACTAAGTGGACGTCCTATAGTTGTGCCTGAAGTCCATTGTGATTCCCAGCTAACCTCCCCCACGCAGTTCCCCACAGGGAGAGGTGGCCAATCTAAAGGCCAGCCGGGTGGGCAGCTGTGGGCAGTGCTTGAGGCAGTCAGACTATGGTTATCTTGAATATGAATTAGGCCTCAGAGGTCCTGTCCAGAGGCTATAAATGAGGAATGTGACTCCAACCAATTAGTCTTAGAATTGGCTACTTTTGGGAGAAAGAATGAGTTAGGCCAGTGCAAGGCATTTCATTATTCCTAATGGCCCAGCCTTTGTATCCCAGTACTAGCAACACAGTTGGTGCTCAATTAGCAGGAAACAGTGAGTTCAGAGACCCAGGTCTCATTCATTCCTTTTATTAGGGGTGAGGGGGCGTGTCACAAGGATGTTCTGAACTAAGAGAATAACAGTTTAGCTTTGTTTTCTGAGCCTCTAGCCCCTTTAGCCTGGAAGGCCTAAACGGGCCTAAGAGCATCATGTTATTCCATTTTCCCCTATGAAATTTTAAAATCAGGGAACCAAGGGCCAGAAAGGGTGAGTCTCATTTCCAAGATCACACAGCTCCAATGGCTGAGCTGGAATTCCATTTCAGGTGCATTCTGCCAAGTTCTTCAGAGCTCACACTACATCTCCTCCTTTCCTCTTCAGCATCCAGGATCAAGGGAGAAAATGGGGGGGGGGGAGGATGGGGAGTGGCTGGCCCTCTATCACAAGGTACAGGAAGGCAGAGGTCAGTGTTCGTCTAGCTTATATGCAGGCCCACAGTGGAAAACAAAAAGAACAAATGAGTCAGCAGCAGAGGAGCAAGCAAGGCTACAGTTCGCTGGAGGGTCGACTTCTCCACAGCCAGATGCTCCTCCTTAGCCACCTGTGATTTCTATCCTAGTTCCAATTTGCAACTCTAGAGGGCTATTGAGTAATGACACTGCGGGGTGATTCCAGCATGGTCACCAAAAGGAGAGATCCCTGTGTCCCCTTTGCAGTTGAATGACACTTTCCCTTGAGGCTACTCACCTTCCCCACCTGGGAAGGCAGAGCCTCTGCTCATCACTGAGGGACTGTGGGATGATGTCATCCCTAGGTAATCCTCTGGCGGTGACCTCAGTCAAGAGTGGGGTGAGCCCCAGGTGTGGCGCCAGGTGAGCTCACCCTTGAGGCCCCAGGAGGCCTCTCTGGGGCTCAAGTACAAAGGACAAAGGGGAGGAGGGACGGAAATGAATTAGCCTCCAGAGCTGGGGGTCAGTCTGGTTATGTAAGGGCATAACTGGATGCTCCCTGGGCCTTTCTGATAGGCCCCAGGCAACCACCTGTGCCACTGGCTCCATGTCACTTTCCATGTCCATGGCAAATATTCTGGAACTCCTGGTTTCCTGCCCCCTGCACCCAGCAATGCAAGCGCTCCCACAGTTGCCCAGGCTAGCTAACTTTATTGGCTGGGCTGAGCTGATTTTAAAAGGCCCACCTACAGCCAGTGAGAACTCAGCCCACCTGGAGGAAAATAAAGGCTTTTTCTGCGTTCGTTGCTGTCAGGGGACTCCCCTGGGCCTGACTTCTCTTTCCACGATTGTGGGCGATGAAAAGACCCAGGGGGCAGCAGTGGAAGGTGTGGGATCACCTCCTGCCTCTGCCACCTAGAGGCTTGGAGGGCCTGGGACAAGTTGCTTTACCCCTCTTAAACAGTTCCTCAACTGTAAAATAGGAAGTTCTGTAGGAAGTTTGAAGAGGCAGAGTGAATCAAGCATCAAAAAGTCAGAAAGACTTTTTGTGTGGTAGGGGGTTGTTACTGGCTGGGAGGTGACATGGGGATACTTCCCTATGGTGGAAATGTGTTGTCTAGATGGGGCGGTGGTGACATGGTTGTAAGCGCAGGCCAACATTCATCAAGCCTCACCCTTAGGATAGATGCACCTTCCAAGTCATCTGACTAAAGAGAAGGCAAGTAAAGATCTACCTTTTCCCCCCGGATTCAATTCTTTGCTCAAACCACTGCCCAAACTTAGGCATTCAGGAACTCCTAAGTTCTGTGTAGCTGACCTCACATCCATGCAAAGTGGGCAACCAAAATAACTTTGACAGCTTGAAGAAAAAGAACAAGTGAAAGAGGTTCCAAGTCAAAGCTACAAAAACTGATTGTGGACCTGAAAAGCAGAACCTACGAGACCCTAGAAGATCTGCTGCTCTGCTTCCTTGCTCCATCCCTGCCCCCACCCTGCCCTGTCAGAGGCCTCTGTCTCTACACTTTCTCATGACCCTGCTGTGTATCTAAGCTCAACAAGCCAACCGCACAGAGGTGTTGGGCCGGGGAATCTGGAAATCTGAAGGAGAGGGGTGTGCATTGACCCTGACATTATGGGACAAGAGCATCCTTTAAATATGCAGAGATGTACCAACTACCATCTGCTTAGCAAAGTGCTTAGCAGATTAAAAAAAAATCTTTCAAACTGTGGGTCCCTAGTGGATAAAATATTTTTGTAATAAAGTCATACCACCTGTCCTGGCTGGTACTGGCTGACCTTGTGGGCCCTACTGGTATCCTGCCACACAGTATTTACAAAGTGGAACAGCATGGCTGCATGTTCCAAAGAGTGGGACAAAAACTATGGTGGAGAAGGAAGAACACAGAGGACTTTTGGGCTTCCCCATTAAGTCTGTATGCATCCAGGTCTGCAGCAAGAGTCTCCTTTTGTAAAAGCTAGTCAAACTGAGTTTCTATGACTATCAGAGTTCTTTGGCCATGAAAAATCATAGCAGTCATATAGCATACATCTTAAAATCTAGATAGTTTGCATGTATCCTGGTATCCTCCCAGTATTTAATATACCTAATCAAAAAAAAAAAAAAGACAGAAAGTGAAAAAGGAAGGAAGGGAAAGAGGGAGGGAAAGAAAGAAGGAGAGAAAGAAGAATGGAAATGGCTACAGATGCAGGCTACCCTGGGCAGGGTGTGTGGCAGCCTTCTCGTAGGCCTGCTAGAGGCCTTTTTGTCTAAAGAGAGTAAGGCACGATGGTGAAAGCTTGAGCTGCCAGGGTCCAAATCTGGCTTGGCCACCTAGTAGCTGGTTGAGCTTAGGCAAGGGGTTTTATCTTCACCAGCCACAGTTTTCCCAGATGTAAAATGGGTAATGTAAAAAAATCACAAACTCAGGGCAGACTCTGTAGATTGTGTTGTTTTTATTGTTATTAAATGTTATCAATGTTTATTGAGCTGATAATCACAAGGACCCCTTCACAGCACTGTGATGAGAAGGGACATGTGTAAGGTGCTCAGCACAGCCCTGGGTAGATGCTAGGCTTATTTGTAACACACCAAAGGGGAGCTCACTGTTCTGAGCACCTAGCTGACGCAGGCTCCATGGGGGACTGTCACACGTAGTAGCTTATTACTCCCAGCAAGTCAATGTTTAATGGGTTACTGGTCTCTTCTCACAGATGAAATCAGGCTCTGAGATTTCATTTTTCAAAGGCTGGCCAAGAGCTCATGGCCAGAATGGGGAGTGGCAGGCTCTGAGCCCAGAGCTACACTTTTCCCCTTTGCCTTACACAGAATGGGACAGCAGCCAAGGGAAAGTTAAGGGTACATGGGCCTGGAGTAGGCCTGTGATCCTGGGGTCACCATCTTTTTGATAATTTTCATGTGCCTACCCCACCTCACCCATGGCCTAAGTACCTACAGGGAGTCCATTCCCTTTGTGTCCCCAAGCCTCCCACATTGCCTCCCCCTGCCGCAAGTCACTGGGTCTTAGCATCTAATGGGCTCCAGGATGAACGCTTCCTGAGCTGTAGCACAACATGCTTGCTCACAATTCTGTGGAAAAAGTTGGGGGGGGGGAAGGCAAGTGATGCGTGTTGGTGGAGGAGTTGGGGGTATGTTCCAGGTAGGAACACCAGCTGGTGTCAGGAAGTTGGGCTGGATTGCGTGGGGGTCTGTAAGCAGTGGCCATGTAGGGAGAAAGAAAGACTGGGGAGGTGCGGGTGGAGGGAACGTGGGTGGAATGTAAGGGAGGGCCTTGAAATTCTAGACTGAGGCGTGAGTCCAATGACATCTATGGAAAACAATTTTATTTGCTTTTAAAAGAGCACTTGAATAGTTCAGATTCCTGCCCAAAGTCGCTGACCTCCATGCTTAATAATTTGATTTAATGGAAACTTACACAGCAGTGGGGCTCCCAGCAAAGGGCTGGGGGTGGGTATAGGGTGGGAGGGACTGCGTTACACAAGCCAGGGCTCAGGAACCTTGAGCTTTAATCCTGACCATTCCAGTTGTAAGTAAGGCACCTATCGCCTGCTAGGAGGATGTCCCCAAAACATCCCTTCACAGCCACCTGGTCCTGCCCCTACCCTGTTCTACAGCCATTACCCTGGGACTACCTCAGCCCCTCTGCCTTGGGCCATGACCCAGCCTTCTCACGGGCCCCAAACCCATCTTCCCTTTTCTTTTCTTTTTTTTTTTTGATAGGTCTCGCTATTTTTGCCTGTGGAACCGCAGGCTCACGTTGCCCGGGGTACCACAGACTCAAGCAATCCCCAGTCTCAGCTTTCCAGGTAGCTGGGATTACAGGCACGCGCCACCATGCCCAGCTATTTTTTGGGGACTAGGTCTCGCTATGGGCCCCCAGCGGAACTCAAACCACGATCCCTGGCCCTGGCCGTGGCTTCCTAGGCTGCCACCTATAGGCATGCACCACCACGCCCGGCTTCATCTTCCCTTTTCTAAGGCAAGTCACTCCCTGCTCGGAAGCCATTGCTGCTCCTTTATGGGACAACCCTGGCCCTCCTGATGGACCCTGACTTGGTATTCAGGCCTCAGGTGGGTAACCAGGGCTTAAAAGAGACATCCACCTCCCCTTTCTGATTAAGCTACTGGGGCCTCCTCACTCGGTATGCTTTGGTTCAAGGTGATCTCTAAGCTCCCTCTGGTGAGCAATGGCTTCTCAGAAAATCCCGCTCAGCCACCACACCCTGTAAGGCTACATCTAAGTTTCTCCATCATGTTCCAACCAAAAAGCAGTAGCTCCCAGGTGCCTGGGGCTCCAAAGTGCTGTGGGAAGAAAAGGTGGTGTGGCAGGGCAGGCTGCCAAGTTGGCTCTGGGGTCAGACAGATCTGGGTTTGACTCTGGCTCTACCACTCAGTAACCTTGCTATGATTTTGGTGCCCTAGTGCCTCAGTTTCCACAGTTGTAAAGAGGAGCCTACACTAAGAGTAGGAGCTACTCAAGGATTTTTGTGACAAATGACTGATGAATGATCAGCTGCCTGGGGAGGGGGGGTTAGCACATGGTTGCTTACTATTATGACTGTGAAGTATAACATGTTGCTTTAAGCTCCCAACTATTGATGGATAGTTTCAGTCACTACCTTTTCTTATTAGAAATCCTCATCAGGTCACTAATTAAGAGCAGCCAGGATCTGGGGAGTGAATGGCTACAATATAGTGTGACTGAACTCTCCAAGGAGGGGGGCTGCTCCCTTGGAAACACAGAGACTCAGAGCACCCTGTGGACCACTCCCAAGGATAATTAACGGCTGGTCTAGAGCTGGTCCAGAGCCCAATTACCCAAATCAACAGGCCTCCCTCCCCACTGGGCCAGGCCAGAAAAGCATTTGAAGTCACCAACTACCGCGGACCAGTGTGGTGCCATGCTGATGCAAGCATTTCCTCAGGTTATGATCTGAGGGGGCTCACCTGCTATGGACAGACAGGGAAGGTGAGCTGTTGCCTTGGGTTCTTCCTGAAGTGGAAGGGTTTCCCTGGAGTCAGAGTTTCTGATGGAAGGAAGACCCCAAAGAAGCGGTCCTTTTCCAGCTCTGTTTTCTTGCGCAGTCCTTCACCCTCACCCCACCCCTGTGCCAGGGTCATGTAGCAGTAGAGAGGGGGCATTGGGATCACTGCATGGTGGTAGATGGAGCTCTGATCTTGGATCTGCACAGCCTCTCTTTTCACTTCTGCCTCTCTGCCCATCCTCCAGCCACTCGCACTGAAGGGAGAAGTGCTTGCTTAGCATGGGGCTGGATGCCAGGCAAACACTCTGTGAGGGCCACGGGGTGAGAGTCCCGGACACCCCCAGGAGCCAGGCAAAGTCTAGAGAATGGGAAGGGGCAGAGCAGGGGGAACATGCTGTGCTCTTGGGAAAGAAAGGAGCCCTGCCCTGGGTAAACGGAAACAGGGAGCTGTCCAGGCCTGCTGGAGTGGCTCTCTAGACACTCACAAGCACAGGGCAAATGTGTGTGATCTGCTCAAGTCACAAGCTCCGATGACGTCCAAATCCACCTGCCTGGGCCCACTGCCTCAGCACCTCACCTAGCTATGAGCCCCACGGACTAAGCTTAATAAGCTGCCCCCACAATGTCTAGGAGGTCACGGAGGCTGGTTCTTAGCTCAAGGAAGGGGACAAGGAAATTAACACTCAAGGAGCCCTTATTACATGCCACGTGCTGAGCAGCCTTACAACTTGTGCATTGTTAGGTGGGAGAGGAAAATGAAATACATGAACAGATATGATCTTAAAGTATATTTGATGCTATGTTAAGTACTTGATGTATTAAAGTATATGTGGTGCTATGTTAAGTACTTTGCAGTGGTAAACAAACTTGTTTTAAGTCTCACAAACTATCATCAACCTTCTTTCTTTCTCTTCTGCTTTTTTTTTTTTTAAACTCACAGCCTGTCTCCCTAATTGATATATTCCAGGTTGGTATGTTGAGTGTCTGAGCTTACTGCTCTCTGAGCATGGAACCAGATGGTGGTGAGTAAGGCATACCTGGTCCCTAACTTTGGGAGCTCAGAACCAAGGTGGATTCTAACTGATAAACTGTAGAGTACAGGTCTTATCAGACTCAATCCCCCTTTTCCTGATTGCTCATTTTGTTCTGGCCACACCAACTTGCTAGCTGCTCTTCACACACATTCCAGTAATTCCTGTCTCTGCACTTGCTAGTGCCTAGGACACTGCTGGGGCTGTCTACTTAATTCTGTCATGTGTGTACTCCTCTGAACCTGATCAGAAAATATGAAACTGTACCATAGCCTCCCTCCCAGGAAAGGGAGTATAGCCTGGAGGAGGTGCCTGCCTTTATTATGCCAGCAGAGCCCAATCTCTTGCTGCTCTACCTGCCTTTCACAGTGACCCAGGAGAAGTCCAGTGGCCCAAATGTGCATGGCTGGTGGGGAAGAAGGGGGGGTGTGGTGAGGAAGGTGGGGAGACACTGGACTGATAGAGCCACCCCCATTATGAGTTGGGGGTGAAGGAGCATTGAAGTCCCTTCTCTAATTCTTGTGTGGTCAGGGGATCACATCTTGGGAAATAGGCAAGTCTCACAGACCTAGAAGAAAGCTTTGATGTTGACCTGCCCTCCCTCTTCTTCATTTGGCAATACTGATTGCCAGAGAAGTCTGGCAATTTGCCTGGGTCACACAGCAGAGCAGTAATCCAGCAGAGACCTGGCTCTGGGTCTGTGTCTCCCATGCCTCATCCAGTGCTCAATTTCACCACCATGCCATGACACCCTCTCCCCAGCAGGGTTAACCCTGATATCAGCAATGTTAACCACAGGATCAGAGGGGCAGGGAAGGCAAACTGTCTTACTAGTGGAGGCAAGAAACTACATTCAAGGAACCAGTAAGGGGGAGACAAATACAGCAGATCCCAGGCACCATCTCTTAACTGCATGACAAGGGCCTCATACCTCTCTGTGCCTCACTTTCCTCTTCTTAAAAAGGAGACTACTACCTTCCAGAGGTGTATGAAGATATGTCCTATATTAATGCTTATGTAACTAAGTCCATCTTTGGCCAAGCAGCTATGTTTTTAGCCTCCTATTGTCTTGTGACTGAGAGAGGAGCAAAGGAAACCAAGAAATTCCAGAAGTGAGAAAGAAAATTCCAGTGTTGAATAGGGTAATAGATGGCCCAGCCCTGAGATGACTTTGAGGGTTGTAAACACAGGAATGAAGAGGTTTGGAAGCCTTGGGGCAGTGGCAAAGGCAGGAAGCTCCTCACTCCAGTTTCATCTCAGAGGGGTGTTCATGAGGCGGTGACTGAATAATTCCAGTGGCATTCTAGTTATACACACCCCAGAGCATTTAATGGGCTGCCCCAACCTCAGATGATTCTAGGAATTGGGGATGGATTCTCTCTGCGTCAGCTCTGCCAGGAAGCCCACACTGGTTCCTGCCGGAGCGTGGGCCTGAGGAAAGGGAAGGGGGTGTGCGGAGGGCCCAGGCTCTGATGTCAGTGGCCTCGCCCCCTTGGGTGGGAAGCTGCCCTTGTTTCTCTAAATTCTCCCAGCTTTAACATCAAGTGACCCTGTGATGATTCAGAGGAAAAAAGCCCACTGGTCAAAGAGAGAGGGATGGCAAAGAGGAGCAAATGATGGCTGTTCATTGGGGACACAGGAGGTCCCCACAACAGAATAGGACCAAACTTTTCTCTTTGGCTTTCACAAAACCACATTTGTTTAGGCTCTAACTTAAAAACCCTATTCAGACACAGAGGAGGGGACAGGTGGTACAGGTTGGGAAATGGGGGATGAAAGGCTTGGGGGACTCCCGTCATTTTCAATTATTTTTCCTTTTTGTGATGTCAGCAGCACTTAGTGCTCAAGGTCATATTTTATTTGAAATGTAAAAACATAGAGTTAATGAAAAAGAGCCACATATTGAAATTCATATTGATGGAAAACAACCCAAAATGAAATATGAACATTATTTCTGGATTACTTGGTAGTAAAATCACCAAAACTGGTTTTTTGGCTTACCTGTGACTGCAATTTCTAGACTTTGAAATTCCATACAGTGAAAATTAAATGTCTCAGACTTCTTAGAAAATGCATTCTCAATTTCTGCTTTTTCTTCCCCTATTTTCTTGTTTCCCTGTACTAATACTCTAATACGGCGATCTTAGCCAAGTTATCCAAGTTGCTATCTTTTAAAAAATCTATTGATCTCCCCCCCATTTATGTATGTATGTATGTATATATCTATCTATCTCTGTCTGTCTGTCTGCCTGTCTGCCTGTCTATCTATCTTTTCTCTCCATTTCAAAGTTTCTCCCTCTTCTCACTTGGGGTTCTGGAAAGTTCTGGAATGCCCCTTTAGGGGTGATGGAACTTACACTTCTGTCGTTATGAATCCGGTGAGCTCCGAGAGGAAGAGGAAGAGGATGAAGAGGCAGCAGCAGATAGAGACTGGAAGGGACACAGAAATGGACAGTTAAGGCACTGCTGGAGGGAAAGCAGCCATGCCCCTTCCCTCCTCTACCCTTAGAGAAAAGCTGTTTAGATGGAGGGGGTAATGGTCCTTCCAGGTCCTGGAAAGCCCCTTCTGTATTCTTGGCTGTGATATGAAACAGCCCAGCTCGCAGAGAGGTAGACCACCTTTGACTCTGACTTGACCTTCCTACTTGGACCCAGCCTCCTACACAGGCAGACCCTCCTGGACACCAGCCCCGCTGTTCTTTAACACAGAGGTCTGCCAAAAATAGAGGTTGCCAATCGGTGTCCCACAAATGTGTGACTGGGCTTGAATGACATGACATATACTTTAAAAGGTGCAGCCAATGTTGAACAATCTGAAGATTTCACCAAAAAATGTCCATAAGATTTCTGGCTCGGGGCCCCAGAACACACAATTTCTTGTTTCCTATGGGATCTAAGCTTATCGTTTTGCCACAGGCCCCACCACTCCCTGCTGCTTCTCTGTTTCTGAATGTCTGCTGCTGTTAATCACTACTCCCTGGAGTAAAATTAGTGTCCTATGTCTCCATTAAAAGTGTAGGACGCTGAGGCTACTGAATGTTGCACATTCAGTAGAATGGCCCTGAGTTTGAAATGCAGTGAGCAGAACATAGCTCCAGAGCCAACTTGCTTCTCTCATCTGCTTGGTCCCTGACAATGCTGGCATTTGTGTTCCTTTCACCTTAGAGTCACTCCTTCGGTCAGGGCATCACAAGTAACCCCAGAATCTAGCCCTCAACTCATCCCCAGATCCATCTCCTGGTACTCCTCCAACATCCAACCACCCAGGATATGCTGCCAAATGCTGGTCCCTGAGGATGTGTCTCATTTCTGTTTCTTTGCTCCTACAAATGGTGCTTCTGCCTCAAATGACCTTCTTCATCTTCCCTCCTTGGTCATCCTCTCTCTTTTTTTTTTTTTTTGAGACTAGGTCTTGCTATGTTGCCCATGGAACTGCAGGCTCACGTTGCTGGGGGTACTACAGACTTAAGCAATCCCCAGCCTCAGATTCCTAGGTAGCTGGGATAACAGGCGCACACCACCACGCCCAGCTAGTTTTTGGGACTAGGTCTTGCTATGTTGCCCCAAGCGGGACTCGAACCGTGATCCCTAGCCCCAGCCGCTTCATAGGCTGAAGCTACAGGCACACGCCACTGTGCCCAGCACTGGTCATCCTCTCTGCATGGTGAATTCCTGCTCACCCTTCTAGGCCAAGGTCCAAGTCAAGTGTCCCCACTGGTGGGAGGCTTTCCCCAGCCCTCTTCGGGTAGAGTTGACTTCTCTTTCGCTGGGTTCCTCCCACTGTGGATCCCTGGGTAAGTTACTTTTTTTCCCTGTGTGCGGACTTGCACTCCTGGACAGCAACCGACCAGGCTGCTCTGATCTACAGGAGTAACTGAGGTAGGTAGTCAGACCGAGCATGTCAGGAACTTCTTGTAGGGCAAATATGTGATGTGGGTCTCCAGGCTCCTTTCTGGTGTCTGTCTGTCATGTAGTGCTGCTTATGTGCCATATAGTTCTGATATCTTGGTTTGGGAGCCCAACTCCCAGTCACTGGCAGTGGAGGCATTTCTTACTGGGGACAGATTTTCCCAGGTGGTTTATCCAGGTCCTCTCCTCTCTCATGTTAGTTCTGCCATGAGGTCATAGCCACATCACTGTGGCTTTCTTCTCCCATTGATTGGTAAAGGAGGGAGCCTCACTCATGCTGCACAAAACTGTAGACCAGAGATTTGGTTCCCTACTCCCAGAGATGACGCAGGTGGATATCTATGACAGGTCACAACAATCGCCAGTCTAATGTTCTTGTCTTAGTGGTTCTGAGCACGCCACATGTCCTAGCCAGGTGGTGAGTGTAACCAGGGCCGTTATTCCTTTCTTTTCTCTCCATTATATCTGCAGCTGGAGAGACTGTTTTTTTTCATTCCTACTGCTGTTCTGATTGAGGTTGGAGTAAACCAGAGCATCACCTCCCACCCCCCACTGAACCCACCCCGGCAGAGGTGCCCAGCCTCCCAGGCCATGTGGAGGCAGAGGCTGGCTCCCCAACCTGAAACCCCTGGACCCAAGACCCTGAGATTCTAAGGCCCTGGTGGCATAGGATTCATACCCCTCTACCCCCACCAGTAACTTAGGCTATGTCAGGGGTGAGCTGGAAGTCCTCTCCAAGGGCCTGAGCCATCCCAAAGAACAACTCCCACCTCCAGCCTGATTATAGGCCTGGAAGGCGGAGCCTACTAATCCCCTCTCCCAGCTCAGGGCCCCTGGCTGAGACTGCCCAGCCCCCACCCCTGGACACCAAAAGGGTGGAGGCCAGGTCCTCCTGGCTGAAGGCTTTTCAATCCATGTTTGGGCAAAACACAGGCTCACCAACTCCTGACTTCTGAAACTGACTCAGGCACTGTGCACATGAGTGTAACCCTAGCAGGAGGCTGGTGAGTGGGAACCCAGTGCAGCCTGCACCAGGGCACTTAACCCAAGAGTCCTCTAGGAAGTCAAGTTATGTATCCAAGGCCACAGGGCCACTTACAGAGAGAAGGCAGCATTCAAATCCTGACCTGAGTCTCTAGCACTCTGGCCAGTTCCTCTGGAGATGAGCAGCACTTATTATGACACAATGATGGGGAGTGTTTCTGTCTGCCCATGCTGCTTGACAGCGCGCACCTCGAACACAGAAACTGAAGCCCATTCATCAGTGTGGTTGCAGCACTGGGTATGAGGTCTAGCCCTTGAACCTTGTGAACAAATCTTAGTGCACCGCATGGTAACTAAAGGCTCCCCTGCCTTACACCACCACTTTCATGGAAGAGACGCTGCCATCTTGCGCACTGCACAGGTGTCCACCCTTCCTTGAAGGGTCATTCAGCAGCACCTTCTGAATTTCCAATGCATATGCCTTCTGACCCAGTCATTCCTTTTGTGGGGCTGTTCCCTCACAAGGACACCACATGAGGACATAACAATAGGCAGATATTACTATTATGCCTGGAATAGTGATGAACTACAATTGGGAATGCCCACATGCACAGGGCTGACTGCATAAACCCGGCAAAGGAACGTGACACTGCTGGTGCCAAGGCGGTGGTGCCCTTTATGTGTCACATGTAGGTGTCCAGGACATTATCAGCAGAGAAAAAATACAGGTAATACTGAGGTGAGTATGTCCATGGGTGCTTATAAGAACATTATGTCAAAGCCAGTTTAAAAACTCTAGAAGGGCACACATCTGATTGTTAAACATACTTGACAAGGGAGAGATTGTAGAGAAGAGGGCTGAGCTGCTGGCAGTAGGAAGGAACAGGAAGCTTTCGCTGAAGTTTTTTTGAACAAATCCATAAACTAACCAAACAGACAAATCAGAGCCCCTTTCCTTCCATGTCCCCTGAATACTCTTGCCATGGGGAATAAGACACAAAGTGTCTCAGTTTCTGTCCTCACAGAACTGTGGGAAGGTTCTTGTGGACTGTGGAGTTTCAGGGAGACAGGAAAAAAAAGGAAGAATGTGGTTCATGCCCTGAGGACTGAGCATGTTCTCCAGGCTTGTCAGGCATAACCTCACTTAATCCGCATCAGTAAATGGATGCTCAGGGAGGTGAAGTGACTTGCCCAAGGTCACCCTGATGGGACAGTGAACCCAGCTCTGAGGACCCCAGAACTTGCAGGAACTGCATTCTATATTCTGGCTACTCCATTTTCCCTTCTCCAGGGATGCACAGAGCCAAGGTTGGAACAGATGCCCACAACTGCAATGAGCCACACCGGAGGGAAGAAGAGGTGAGCAGAGCCAGCTATGGTATTGAGATCCCCAAGGTCATCCATACAATGGCCTGCTCCAGGAAGAGCAATAGATTCTAATCTGATGTATCAGCCCCAGTAATTTGTCCAGGGGCAGTCCATGGGAAGGCTCCCTCCCTCTCCCCTATCTCTGCCACCCTGGAGAGAGGGGGGTGCATGGAGGCCTACTCTTTGCAAGCTGTGAGACTTCAGGAAGGTCACTTCACATCACTGAGCTCATTACCTCATCTAGGAAAGGAGAGTCAAGTATTTTTGCCTGCATGTCACTTTTGGTTTTTGTTTTGTTTTGCAGAGACATCTTATCGTGGCGTAATAATGGATGCAAAGACAGCACAGAGTTCCCAAGAATCCTTCAGGGTTGTCCCATGTGCTCCCACATTACATAACTGTGGTTTGTGCGTCAAAATGAACCAATGGACATTATACAATCCTGTACAATGCTGCTAAGGCCCTTTTCCCTGCTAAGGCCCTTTTTCTGTTCTCAGATCCAATCAGAATCCCATTTGCTATGGCTGTCATGCTTTCAGTACTGATTCTGTGGTAGTTCCTCAGCTTTTCAAGACCTTGCCATTTTTGAAGAGCATGCCCCACTGACTGTTGCCCAATCTAAAAAACAAAGGGGCTTATCTGATGTCTTCTCATGAGGATACTGGGTTATGTTATTTTGGGGATCATCCCATGGAGATGATGTCTTTCTCATCATCTCCTATTGGGGGTGCTGGCATCCACAGGACATCTCAGCCTGGCTGACTAACCTCTATCACTGGGTTAAGGATATTGTCTCTGGGTCTTTCCACAGTGAAATTGCCATTGTCCCTTCCCATTCTCTACTTTTGGAAGTGAGTTATTAGGTTCAGCCCATACTTCAGGAGAGGAGAATTAAGCTCTACCTCCTGGAGGAGACATAGTCATACATATTAACTGGAATTCTTCTATAAGGAAGATTCATCACTTCTCCCCCACTTACTTCTGTAAGTGTAGACTGGTGGACTTTTTTCTTAGCTCTTTGGATTCCAGGTCAATAATACTATTATTTCCTTTGTGACTCAAGTTTCCCCAGTGTTGGTCTTTGTCTCTCTCTCAGGCTGGCTCCTGTGTCCTGCTGGCATGCCCCCATCCTTTTTTCTTTGCTTTCTGGCACAAAGTGTTCCAGGCTCGCTCTGTATTCTTCCTGTCTCAGTCCTGCATGTAGCCATCCCTCTAAGGAGTCCTGAGTCCTTTCATTCAATTTAGAAACTAAAATCTGGTTGAATGATTTTTTTTGTTTTTAATGGGTAAAGACATGCTTATGTCAAAAACTCGAATGGCCTGAAAGGTATAAAGAGGAAAGTCAGTTTCCCTCCCACTCCTCAGCCTGCTTCCTCTCTCGGGGGGGCTGCTGTTATTGATATCTAGCATGTCCTCCCAGAATTAGGTGATGTCTTCCCCTTGCAGAGTTATGGTGAGCTCAGAGATTGGAAAAAAAAAAAAAAAAAAAGGAATCATATAAAGGGCCTGGCAAAAGAGCCATCATTCCTCCCTCCTCCTGTCTTTCTTTTCTCCAGGTCTAGCTGTTCTGCACAAGGACAAGGGGTCCATGGCAATGGGGGTAGCAGGGGAGGGTCAACAATGAGAAAGGAAGCTACTCACTAATGGCCCCAGTGTACGTTGGCTGTGTAAGGTCCTTGGGCACCTTCCTGTAGATGTCAAACCTGTGGAGAGCAAAGGGGATAGGGGTGAGGTAGGCACAAAGCATATATCTTAGGAAATGAAAGGGGAATAGGGGAAGGGGTAGAAGTGGGATTATGCTGGTGTGCTTTCTAGGTGGACAAACCCTGGTACTTCAGAACCAGGTCCTCCAAGAGGCTTGAGGGACATACCCTCTGAAGGGACTCTGTTCCTTACACCACCCTTAATTACAAACACTATGACCACCTGAGGCCACTGTGACCCCTCACTTGGTTAGGGTGCCCCCCCCTTAACATGTAACCTCTGTGAGGGCAGGGACCTATTTAGCTTTGGCCCCTAGTCCTAGCATGATGCTCAGCAGGCACTCAGTAAACATTTGTAGGATGAATGGACTGAGGGGGTGTGGGTTTCTCTGACGCTAGAGGGAACAGGGAAAAAAAACCATTCTCTCCTGAGTTCTGTGACGGGGCTGCATTGTTGCCTGAAGTCACCTCTCCACCCCCTCCTTCCCTTTCCATCTCCACGCCTTCTCTAGTTTCCACTCCCCCCTTCTTAGGCTCCAGCAGCCTGCTTATTGAAGATTTTTAACTCTTAGTCAAGGGGTTTAACGTAAAATTCTGCAGAGCCCACAGTCTCAGCATCAGCTTCTGACACTTCTGGCTCCTTGCCTGCACCCCAAAGTGGGTTTCCTCTCCAGCAGCCAGCAGATCACACTAAAGACTCAAGTGGAGCAGAGGGAAGAAAATGGGGTCTGGAATCAGACAGACTTGGGGATGATTCTGGATAGCTGTTTCAGAGGTATGGCCCTGAAATCAGACTGTCCTGAGTTCAAATCATGACTGGTCCTCTTCCTCGCTATACTTTAGGCAAAAATCTTTGCCTCTCTGAGCCTCAATTTCCTCATCTATAAAAACACTACTACTAGACCCTGAACTGTTAAAAGAGCAGAGAGAAATAAATGTCTGTGATGGGCCTGGCAGAGGGCTCACAAGGAGACTTCTCAGACCCTGAGCCTCCTTTCCTTCACTTGGCCCTGAGGAGGCAGTTCTTTAACAGCTGAACTCTACTTACAGAGCTTCAGTTCACAGTGTTCCCACAGTTCTCTCAGGGAGAATGCGGCTTGCTGAAGAGGCTTCAGTGCTGGGGATGACAGGCAGGCCTGTGGTTCCTCTCTGGTGATTGGGAAACCTGAGCCCTGATAATCCTCAATGCAAAGGCTTGGAAATATTGCGTAAGTTTTGACACTTGGCTCCTGTGTGCTCACTCTAATTACACGTGAAACATGTGCCATTTCCTAAGACCTCAGGGGAGAAAACTTCCTGTGGGCGGCCAAGTTTAAAGACACCACTTTCTCTCCAGCCTGTTTTGCTCCTACCTGCCTTACTTGGGCCCTTAGGGGCACCAGAAACATGTTGGGAGTGAGATGGCAGAGAGGAGGGACACACACATGACTCACCTATTGTATCCACTCACCACCCCCCTTATTCTGAAAACACTGACTCCTTAAGTTTCGGGGACATATTAGAGGTATTAGTATGGCTGGATTCAAAGGTGATTCCACCACTGTGCAGCCTTGGATATGTCATTTAATCTCTCTGTTGCCTCAGTTTCCCTGTCTGTATAATGGAGCAGCACAGTAAAGTTCTCCTAGCACAGTTGTTAGAACCAAAAACAACTTAGTGTAGACACAGCACTTAAACTGAGAAGTTCTATGTAGGTATCTATTGTTATTAACACTCATTAAGCCAACATTTATGGAGCTTCTACTATGTCAGCACTAGGAATATGGAGATGGAGTTCAGTCCCTTGTGCCAATAGTTTAGCAGAAGGGACAAAAGAGGAAATAGAAAGGGAAGGTGCTTCACCATAGGATTCACTGGAGTTCTGGGAACAACCCAGAAAGGGCAGGGACCTTGGCCAGGGATCATCCACGAAGATCTCTGCAGGAGGTAATATCTGAACAGAGCAGAGGCACAGGAGTGTCAGACCCAATAGGAATAAAGGAGAAGATAGGAGATGGTTACCACAGGGGAACAGATCAAATATGGAGCAAAAATATGGACAATACCCTGGGAAGGTTAATAGGGGCCAGGTGGCTTACTACTAGGGAAGGGGGGTATAAATAGAGAAAAGGAGAAATCCTGTGGTTTATTATATTATTAAAGTGAAATGGAGGTTATTGATGTGAATTCAAGACTTTCAACATACACAGCTCCTGAAATTTGTGTACATGAACAGGTGTATGCATATATAACATATACATCTATTTCCTAGCTCTGTCCATAGAGAAGGTCCAGAAACAGTAACAGTTCTATAGCAATGAGTACATCTAGCTGCTAAAGGTAATTCTCTATAAAAAGAACCAGAACTCCCTGGAAAAATGACTGTTTCCAGGTTTGGGCAGGAAAAATATGAGATGAACTTTGAGCATCTTCTTAAGTCAGAAAGCAAGAGAATCTTCAAAGGATGGGGATATGTCAAAAGGTCAAGAAGCCAGCTTAAAGGGACTCCCACCCTGTCTACACTAAGTCAAAGAAGAGACAATGTGAGTCTTAAAATAATCACAGCAATACATTATAACCCATTGGACAAAACAGGAAGCCATGAATTTATATAGAGATAAAGAAATTAAGTGAAAGTTTGATCAGGCACAGCATACCTCCACAGTACCTCCCCACAAAAGTCTTTACAGTGGAGAAACTTGGCAGACATCATCTACTGACCAAAGTGAGTGCTACCCATAGGGAAACATTATGTGCCACCATGTTCCCCCTGAAATGAGGTGCTGGGGAGGGCACTGAGTCACTTCTATGAGCGCTTGCTCAACACACACCTCCTCAGACTCATCATGAGGAAAGGACAAACAAATCCAAACAGAGGCTCAATCTACAAAATGACTGGTCAGTGTTTGTCAAAAGGGTTAAGGTCGTGAAATACAAGAAAAGACTAAGGATTCGTTACAGACCAGAGGAGACCTGGTCAGATATGACAACTAAGTCACGAGGGATGGGCAGGAGCAACAAAGGGATGCTAAGCAATGGACTCTGAATAAGACCTGCAGGTTAGTGGCCGGCTCTCTGGAGCATTATTTACCTGACTTTGATAAATGGCCATATGGTCGTGGTCATGTTAGATGTTCACACTAGGGAAGTCTGGGTGTCTTTGGGTGACTTCTATAATTTTTTTAATACATTTGCAGTTATTTCAAAATAAAAAGGTATTTTTCAGTTTAATGGAAATGAAAAAAATTTAAAGGGGAACTTTCACTTAAAATTTTACCCATTGTTGCGATAGTGCCCCACCAAATGTAGTCCACTACCAGAGATCCTTGTGTTCTCTCTCTTCCTTGTTTTCATCCCTCCCTTTCAACAATGTCTGAGGGGAGATTATATACTTCTATTTTATGAAAATAGTGATATAAACCAATATTAACTTAAAAAAATTAAAAGAAAAAAGAAGTAACAGAAAATTCTACCCAGACCTCTTTCTTTCACACATATCTGACCACTGCAGACATCTCAATTTAAAGTGCTGGCTTTACAAATGTTTACTGAGTGTGCTGGGGATCAGGCAGAGTATGTCTTTGTTGTGGATGGAAGAGGCCTGGGAGAATTTGGATTAAGAGGCAATGACCACAAGAGCAGTTAGGTGTTCTGGAAAGAGTGAACAAAGTCATGCAAGATGATATCCAGACATGCTGGATGCCTTCACATATATATTTGCATTTAATTCCCACAAAAAATCTGGCAAATATTGATATTGTTTTTTTCAGGGAGAAGGCTGAGGCTCACCCATAAACAACTTGTTCAGAGCCATCAGGTCAATGATTAGCAGAGATGTGAGTCTGAGTCCATAGGCCATCGTCTTCCATTGTCTTGTCCTTGTGGGATCCATTTAGAGATCATTATTTGGAAAATTAGATTGAACTCTCAAGGTTTTGCTTAATTGTTTTTCCAAGGGCAGGTAGGAATTGCTTAGTGACAGAGTCTAGCTTAGATTACTAATTAACTCACTCAATATATTAATATCTACCAATACTTCTATTGTTGGGCAATGTTTTAAATGGTAGGGAAGTGAAAATGGTGAAGGTAGATATAAAGATCATGAGATCCTTGCCCTCATGAAGTTGCCAGTCAAGAATCTTTCAGACCCTTGAGAAGGGTCATTTAAACAGAGTATCTTTTAATAATGATCCCAACCCCAAACCACAACCCTAAGAGAGTGGTGGTGGAATAAGGGGGAGCTGAAAAAGACCCTGGATCAGGGCTGACCACAAGATAAATGAGTCAGAAGTGAATGTGACTTAGAAAATGGGTCATGATGAGGCTGGTGAGAACCCCAGGCATGTGACAGGCCAGGAAGTGAGCCGTCCCCTCTGGCTCACATTAGTCAGTACCTCACTGTGATGATCAGATTAGCTTGACCACACCACTGTTGGGAAAGTGTGGAAGAAAGGATAAGG
Organism: Uropsilus gracilis; assembly: GCA_004024945.1. Classification (NCBI taxonomy): domain Eukaryota; kingdom Metazoa; phylum Chordata; class Mammalia; order Eulipotyphla; family Talpidae; genus Uropsilus; species Uropsilus gracilis. Next base: position 66,182 of record PVHY01006335.1, read on the forward strand.
ATAGTAGTGTAGGGAGGAAGGATATCTGGTATATACCTACTGTGTACTAGGGTCATGATAGGCCCTTGATTGTCATTTTCTCATTCAATTCTCTCGATCAACCTCTGAACTGCCATTCCACCTGCTGATGAGATTCTGAGAGGTTGGTGACCTGGCTAAGTCTGTATACTGATGAAGGGTCACAGCTGGGATCTGAACAGGCCTAAGGTATGCTCTTGCTGCTTGTGGGGGTAAAGGGGGACCGTTTGGGGAGGGAGGTAAGTTCTTCAGAAGGAAGGTTAAGAAAGATGCTTAGTCTCAAATAGAGAACGCTGAAGATGGATTCTTTACAACGGCCCTGTCTTCTCACTAGACAGCGAGTTTCTACAGGGGCTCCTTGTTGTGAGCAGTCCAGGTTCTTGGACACTGACATGATAGAGTCACTGAATGGACCTGCCCTGAAAGATCAGGTCCTACCAACAGGCCTGAAAAATAAGACTGAGATAAAGTATAAGTGTGGAACCAGGGTAACGGTTACAGAGGGGTTCCTTGCATTGCCCTCTTTGTGTGGTTATCTAGAAATTTTCACTTAAAAAAAAAGATAAAACAAGCTGAAGCTGAAGCAAGAGAACAACCAACTGGGCTTAAGTAAACCTGGCCTGAGTGCCAGGACAGTGAGAGCAGGGTTATGAGCCAGGTGGCCTAGGACTTACCTGCTACATGTGAGGACAGGATGCAAACACAGATATCCCGTTGGGGCCTCCTGTCTGCAACACTCCCCACTGCCAGGTCTAGAAGGTACTCTAATATCACTCCATCCAACCCATTCCTTTCACAGGTGAGAAAATGGATGTCCCAAGAAGGGGAGGTCACTCACCCAGTTTAAGATACATAATTAAACTCAGTATTTACAACAAAATCAGGTCAACAGAAAGGGTGTGAAATCCATTCGGGCACAGTAGCTCCTGCCTCTAAGCTTCAGCCTATGAAGCAGCTGGGGCTAGGGATCGTGATTCAAGTCCCATCTGGGGCACGCAGTGAGACCTAGTTCCAAAAAAATATAGCTGGGCATGGTGGCATGCGCCTGTCATCCCAGCTACCTGGGAAGCTGAGGCTGGGAATTGCTTGAGTCTGTGGTACCCCGGGCAACGTGAGCCTATGGTTCCATGGGTAAAAATAGTAAGACCTAGTCTCAAAGAAAGGGTGTGAAATCCGTAGTATCACTCATCTGCTTCTGAAAAGTCACTCTAGCTTGTCAATGGCTGATTGCATCCCCCAGGGGACATTCAGCTGTCTGGAGACTTTGGGGACTGTCTGACTGGGGGTTGGGGATGCTTTGGGCTGGTAGCTTGTGGGTAGAGATCAGGAATGTTAATAAGCACCCTACAAGTCATAGAACAGTCTTCTACAACAAAGAATTCTAGCCCAAATGTCCAGTGTTAAAAGTTGAGGAACCCTGTTGTATGCCGAGCAAAGCTTGGCCTGTGGGAAGCTCGTTTGCTCTGCTTGTAGCCATGGTTTTGATGGCTCTCCCAGAGACTAGGTATCTGGATTAAGCAGCCTTCCCCTTTCTCTTTTTGTTCTATTCCCTAGAAGGCAGGATTTGCTTGGAATGAACTGGTCATAGAAACCCAAAGGAAAAGATAAAGGGCTTCAGAATATGTGACTTCCTGTAATGGTATAATAAATAGAGGGAAAACTATTTTAATCAAAAGGCTGCCAAACCCTTACCTCTAACTTCATTGCACCTCCAGATAAAGCATATACCTTAAGAGGAAACATATATCCACTCTGGTGCTCAGAAGTGGGAACATAGGATGTACTGAACAGAAATTCACTTTATGGGCTGCATCAAGCCCACAGAGCAAGAAATGGCTACACAACCTCACCCAAAATAAACACCCATAAGTCTTCTTAGTCCTAAGCAAGGAAACTGCCATTGGAAACCTCTGACTAATGGGTTTCTTCGGTAATTTCTTTTCATAGCAGAATGCCTCAGCTTTGCTATTTTAACTTTGGCTGCCCGGCCCCTCATTTCTCTCCTGTTCTTGAAGACGAATCTCAGCTTGTTCTGCGGTTTGCCATATGTGGGTGGCTACAGGCAAGGCACTTGTGATGTCACTGTTTCCAAGGCTTAATGAAATGAGACCCCATTTAGGATAAAGTCATTGGAAGTGGTGGGTCATTTGTCCCAAAAATAGCCAGCAAGGCTTTTAGTTGGCGCTTAGGCCTGGTTAGCCCTGCCCACCAACCCGTTAGAGCCCTCAGCCCTAAGCACCAGGGAGTTAAGTAAAAATGCGCTTGTTTGTCTACTTACTCATTCCTTCTGCCTCACTGAGAACTGCTGCTGTATGTTGTATGTGTGCACACATGTGTGTGCACATGTTGGAGAGCACGCAAAGGTAAACGACCACATCAGAACTGTGCACAGGCAGGGAGAACATCCCACAGACACCAGTGATCTCCAGAATCACTCTTATGCCCCCCCTCCCAATTTCTATTTTAGACACTCGCTGATAAAAGGAGGGAAAGTCTGCCTCCATCGTCTTCAGCCCCCATGGAGAAGCTTAGAAGGAGGGTGAGAATCACAACAGCAATCACAGGAAAGACTGCAGCCACCATGGTGGAGGTTACCTGGGCACCAGCTGTGAGCTCAGCCTTCAGTAACTCACATCCCTGTGTCTACCCTATGCTGTGGATACCATCATTCCTCCTCTTTCACTTTCCCCAGATGTAGGGCTGGGACTTGAACTCCTGCAGTATGGCTCTGGGATATTTGCTAACCCTCATGCCACTGAGCCTAGAACAGGGAGGTAGGCCAAGAAATGAAGGAGAGGAGGCCTGCATTTAGGGAGAGGTCAGGGTGATGACACTCTGAACACAGCACTCACAACATACCATTTCCTCTGTGGTTCCTCTTGTTTTTCCCCCAAATCTCAGAGCCCATGTGGAGGAATCTATCTTCCAGCTTCAGTCACCTCCACCTGTGACCTCTTCTATCCCAGAACAACCACTGTGACCACAGGGTCCTGCTGTCCCTTTTTTCCTACAGAAGCAACCAGAACTAGCTGAAGAAGAAAAGGAGCAATGTGAATTGCTGAATTTCTAGGTCCCTTCAGAGGCAGCCTCTTTCTCCCCTGTGGACATACATTCCTGGTATAGGCCAGAGAGGGCTGCAGGGTCTCCCACTCCTGCAGGCTGAAGGCTGGACTGGGCTGGGTCAGATTTGTTCCTGAATCTCATGTGAGTCATAATTCTCCGTTAAAGGCAGTCAATAAATTCCAGGTAAAAATAAAAAATGTTGTATGCACATTTTATATTCATTCCAGGACCAGCCATAATAGCTAACAATTGGAGACCCTCAGCTCTCCATCCAAAGGGGTTGATTAATCAACTGCAGGCCATTCCTAAGTGGAGGATGATATAGCTGTAAGGAAGAATGATGAGTATCTCTATATACTAAGACTATAAATTCTGCTGGATTGTGTGTGTGTGTGTGTGTGTGTGTGTGTGTGTGTTTGTCTATGTAGAGTTGAGGAGGGGATAGTAATAAATAAAATTTATACCTTTGCTTTTCGAAAAGAGGCAATAGAAGGTATAACCAAAAATTAACTTCAATTTTTCCTAGGAGATTCATACATATATTAAATATTTAGAGGCAAATTTTACAAAAGTAATGCAAGACCTATACACTGAAAACTATAAGATATTGCTCAGGAAAATTAAAGATCTAAATAAATGGAAAAATAGATGATACTAAGGAGTCAGAATGTTCAATATTGTTAGGATGGCATTTCTCCCTAAGTCATTATATAGACGCAATACAATGCCAATCAAAATCCCAGCAGGAGCTTTTGGAGGAATTGGCAATTTGACTTCAAGTGTCATGTACACAGGATTCAGAAGAGCCAAAACAACTTCTGAAAAGAATAGAGTTGGATCTGATTTCAAGACTCACTAAAAATCTTCTAGGAAAAAAACACAGAAGACAATCTTTGTGATTTTAAGGTTAGACAAAGACTCTTCAGAAAAGATACCAAAAAGCATGATTCATGAAAATTTAAGACTAAGGACTTCTCTTTGAAAGGTAATATTAAAAGAATGAAAAGAATATGAGGATTACACATCAGATAAAAGATCTATACATGGAGTGAGGTACTTTCAGAATTCAGCAATAAGAAAATAAACAGGGGTGAACCCCAGAGATCACAAAGATGTGAAATTTATATATAAATAAATTATTTTTAAAAAATAGCAAGACCTAGTCTCAAAAATAAATTAAATTAAATTAATTTTTTTCTAAAAAAAAAAGAAGAAAATAAACAGCCCACTAAAATGGGCAAAACATTTGAAGAGACATTTCACTGCAGATTTACTAACAGCAAATCACCACATGAAATGACATCAACATCAAAGTTATGGGGAGAATGTAAAGTTAAACCACAAAGAGCTTACTCTACTGACAGCATGGCTGACATGATAAAAACTGGTCTACTAAGTGCTAGTGAGGATGCAGAGCAATTAGAACTCTTGGATATCACTGGAATATAAAGTAATACGACCACCATGGAAAAGAGTTTGGTGGCTTCTCAAAAGTTAAACAAACATCTCATGTGCTCTAGCCATTCCACTCCTGGGCATTTACCCAAGAAAAATGAGAGTGTATTCCCAGACAACGACACAGATGTGAATATTTATGGCTGTTTAATATGTAATAGCCACAAACTGGGAACAACCTAAACATTCATCAACAAATCAATGGATAGACAAACTACAAACTACAGAATATCCACACTCAGCACAATAAAAAGCAATGAAGTCAGTCAGACAACGTTTTGGTCAATAATGGGTTTTCTATATGATGATGGGCCTTATAAACTAGACCATCTAGGCTTATGTAATTACACTCTAGCTTTCACAAAATGAAACTGCCTAATGAAACAATTCTCATATACATCCGGTTGACTGTACTGTCAAGGGCAATGTGAATGATTCTCAAATTAATGGTGCTGAATGAAAGACAAGGTAGGGCACATAAGGATTCCATTAATGGAAAATTCTAGACAGGGACAAAATAATTTAGAGTGTGAACAGATGATAGGTTGCTTGGGGAGTGGGGAGAGACACAAGGAAGCTTTGAGAGGTGGTTGTTATGTTCACTATCTTGAAGGTGATGATAGCTTCATGGGTGTAATGATATGTCAAATTTCTCAAACTGTGTAGCTGATGTATGTAAATTTTATTGTATGTCAACTGTATCTCAACAAACCTGCTGGGAAACAAATTTAATGACAGCCATGACTGAAATATATCAAATACAGTCAGCATTCTATGAGTTCATAATGCTACTCTGAAACCCTCTTTGGACATCTCATTTTTTACCCACCATTGTATAATTCCCCTGGTTTGGTCCTTGATGTCAACCTGCCTCCCCATTCACTCTTGCTGCCCTAGCTAAGATCATCCAAAAATCAAGGGTCAGGTGCAATTAGGTTTCCTCTGTACTGAACTTACAGACTGTCCCTTCTTGTTTCCTCTCCTCTTGGCTGCCTATATGACCAGGCCTTCCCCTTTTTGGTCTGCTTTTTCTTCCTTCTATCCCTGATATCTAGGGATAACCCCAAGAGTCTGTGTTTAGTCCTATCTCTCAGCTTCCCCAGTCATCTCATCGATGCTTTAATTTACTGTACCAAATTATAGACAGGTGACAAGAGAAAATCAACAAGAGGCTGTGATCCCTCAGGTCACAAAGTAACACCCAAGGGGCTTCCTGATACCCAGGATCATCACCCCACATGTCAGGCCTACCTGACATGTCCAGAACAGAGCCCAACAGTGTCTCACATAAAAGTTGCTCTTAGAACCTCAAAACCACAACATTAGGGGGAACCTCAAGGTCTTGAAATACTAAAAAGCATCTTTTCATATTACAGTGAGACAAAGGTCCCCAATTCTTCCCAAGTCTCTGGTCATATCCTCTTGGGGTTCTCAAGTGCCTGAGAAGTGTCAAGAAGTGCTGTGCTGGCAGCTAGGGTCATGTGACACTGAGCAAGAAAGTATAATCAGCTGATCAAGAGGACAACCATTCAAGAAATTCTCACAGAGCATTTGAGATGATTTATTGTCAAAAAGATGGAGGCATCATTGGCCTGGACTTGACCTAACTTCAGAATTTAATTTTTCTAACAGTGGCAAATACCAACATTAAATCAATTACACTAGGTTGGGGTGGGGAGGGCATAGATCAGGTGATGCCCATGCATGCTAGGATGGATAAGATAAACCAAGTGTTTATTTCCAACTTCAGATTTAGTTTCCCTAAGACTGTTAGCTTGTACCCATCTGCATTACCACATGTCAACAGAGGGATGGGGAAAGACTCTGGCATTTCCTGGGGGCCCTGTAGTACCCTACAGGCCAAGTACCAGGGACACCCTTGATATACTTTATCCCATTGAATGCTCCCCATATACCCATGAGGTACAATGGGTTCTCAAATAATGTCATTTCGTTATAATGCTGATGAGAAAAAGCCTATCCTGGAAAATGCTGAACAAATGTTCAATGTATGACATTCAAAATAATGTTCAATGTCACAAAACAGTATATTAATAGGAGGTCTGTTTTCCTTATGTCATTTTGTTTAAAGTCAGTTTCCAAGAACCGATCTATGACGTTACGTCTGTGCCTTCAACAAATGTGGAAAATAAGACTCAGAGAGGTTAAGTCACTTGCCTAAGCTCACACAGCCAGCAAGAGGCAGGGTCACGGCTGGAATGCTGGTCAGCTTCCCTCAGGGGCTGCACACTGACTCTTCATGGCCTCCCCAAAGCTCCACACATTGACATCAGGCCAAGGGGCACTTGGGGAGCGAGCAAAGGAGAAAGGGTTCAGGGAACTACAGAGCTGCAGTGCAGTGCCACCCCGAGGTGCTGACTGAGCACAGCTGAGCAGTGGGCCCCTCTTCTGCTTGCCTCCCCCATGCAGATGGTCCAATGAGCTCATATTCTCACAGAAAGAGGAAAGGGCTGCTGTCCCGGACTTGGCCAGCAGTCAGACTTCCCACTGTCAAGGCCACAGGGAGCGAGGGCTAGGGCACTCCAATGGCCCCTGACATGTTTTCAAATCACTGGAAACAGGACGCGGCTGACGGCCCCACACCAGGACACAACAACATCCTGAGCACAGACGCTATAAATGGAAATGTATTCTTAGAGGGGTAGAATGCAAGTGGGGGTTTTTAGAAGTGACCCATCATCAGATAAAAATACAGACGGCATTTAAACACTGAGAGGCAGGAGCTATTCCGGGGTTTGGATTCTCATCCCTGTGGCTTTCCGCCAGGGCACGGCCTTTAATAGAGATTTAAAAGGCAGAAATTATTGTTGTCAGTGTTTTAAAGTTTAGGATAATATTGGGGGGAGGGAGAGGTAGCCACACCAAGATATCTGTGGGAGGTAGTCCCCTTTGGGTGGGGCGAGGGGTTCAGTTGTTCTTCGATCCCCACCTGCACCTTCCCAGGTGCTTCCAATTCATTTGTGCTGTGGGATCACCTCTGACAACATTCTCAGCTACCTTGAGAAGTCAAAGCTGAATTTTGGCTCAGTTTGGGGAGAACCGCTAAATTTTAAGAGCTTTGCAGGGTGAGGAAATTCTGATGGACAAAGCTGGAGATGGACCTGGTGTCACAGGCGGGCGAGGAGGATATTTACCTCCCTTAAACCAGCTTAACTCACATCTCATCAAATGCTCAAGCATATCCAGGATGCAAAAATTAGGTCCATCCCACTTTCACAGAAAAAGAAACTGAGGCTCAGAAAAGACTGGGTTGGGTGGTGACACCCCAAGTCCGAAAGACCAGCAAAAACAAAGCTGGTAAGAGAGGGTGGAAGGTGGCTCAGCGGAGCCACAGCTCCCACAGAGGTCATGATCTGGAAGCCCACAGTGGCTTAATTAGCATGTGGCAAAACTGGGATCTACACCCTCATCTGTCTGAACATGAAGTTACCTTGTTGCCACACTCAGGAGCAGCGGTTACTTGCTTTAGAAAGCAAAGTTACTCTCACATGTAAATAAAAGATGAGACTTTTCAGATAATTCCCAGCAAAAGGGCAAAAGGAAAAGAATCAGAATTTCCTCACTGATCTGGGTGACAGGTGAGTTGGTGGTGGTTTTCGTTGGTATACATCTCTGTACTTTTCCGTTCTATAAGTGGTTATAAATAGAACACACACACACAACACACATATACACAGAGGAAAGGACATTAAGAAATCCTTTGGCTGGCTAGCCTCAGTGTGGATTATCTGTTCCTCTTTGCCACACCACTGTGCCACCAAAATCTGTTCCAGAAAGGTCCATTCCGTCCTAGTCCTCTGCCCGCTCTCTGCATTTCCTCTTTTCTCCTCCCTTCTTCAGCAGCTCTTTCTTTCTGTCATTATGGTGTCTTTTGTCTCTGACTCAACCACTGTTCTAAATGCAAGGAACTCAAGAGCTAGTTTATGTATAATCCATGAATGTAGAATGTTTATCTTCCCCATAGGAGAGGCAATCAATGAACTAACATTTCAGTTCCAATAAGTGCTATGAAAGAGAAACAAAACAAGTTAAGGAGACAGAGTGTAGTATGGGTACTGTTTTAGATACGTGTGAGGGGTAGCAGAAATGACTCACCTGACAAGGTAATGTGCAAACAGATCTGAATTATATGAGCTAGGCAACCATATGTGATCCAGTAAAGAGCAGTTTAAGGAAAAAGGCTAGCAAATACAAGGCCCTGAGGCCAGAACTGTGGGGTGTGTTAGGCTTTCCCCTCCATTAGCCTGTATACCCAGCACCTGGGATACTGCATCTTCCCTATGATTATGCAGCCCAGTAGGTATGTGCAAGTGTAAGTGTGCACACCTTGGCCTAGGAGAGAGGGGATAAAGGGGAGCAGATAGCAGATAGTGAGTGTGAGCACCAGTGTGGGAGCTGACTCAAAAATGAGGGACCCATGGGGTGAAAGCACCCATGGGCGAAGCTCTCTGTCCCCACAGGAGGGGTGTTCTTGGAAGCTGAGGGTGCTGCCCCCAGACTCCAGGCAAGGGAGTTTTGAGGTCGCCCTCTGATTTAGTAAATAATTCTAAGCATCCTTGTGGTCAGGGTATTTTCCTAAAAAGTTTCAAA
>PVHY01006336.1:0-75326 GCA_004024945.1 Uropsilus gracilis
CCAAAAAAAAAAAAAAACCAATAAATCAGTATAGTAATATGGCAAGCTATAAAATTAATACACAAAACTTTCTTGCATTTGTATATGCAAACAATTAAAAGAAATCAAGAAAACAATCCTATTTACTATCAAATCAAAAAGAATTGAATGCCTATGAATAAACTTAACAAAGGAGTTAAAGAACCTGTAAAATGAAAACTGTAAGGTACTATCAAGAGAAATAGACATCAGAAAGAAGTGGAAAGATAATCCCTCCTCATGGACTGGAAGAAGTCATATTGTTAAACTTACAAAAGATATATATATATATGTATATGTATATATATATACACACAATATATATATTGTATGTATGTATGTATGTATGTATGTATATATGTATATATCCCCAATGCAGTCCCTTTCAAAGTTTCAATGGCATTCTTCAAAGAAATAGAACAAACATCACTGATATTTATATGGAGCCACAAAAGACCCTGCCTACAAACATAAGCTGACAAAAAAAGAAGAATCATACTCCCAAACTTCAAACTACTCTACAAAGCCATAGTAATCAAAATGATATGGTACTGGAATAAAAATAGCCAAGCTATGGAAACAACCTAAGTGCTCAAGGACAGACTAGTAGATTAAGATGTAGCATGTATACATAATGAAATACAATGCAAGGATTTAAAAAAAAAAAAAAGAACGCTTGCCATTTGTGACATCTTTGATGAAACTGGAGGGGATTATGCTAAGCAAAATAAGCCAGAAGGAGAAAGACAAATACCAAATGCATTCACTCATGTGAGATATATAGAGAAACAAAACAAAGAAACAGGCAAAATTCAAAACAAACAAACCCTAGAAATCTGATGGCAAAAATGAATACCAGAAGGGAAGAATGGGGGGGGGAGGGTACGGAGAAAAGTGTGAAAGGGGTCCAATGGACTATGGTGAAGGACTATGGGTGCTTTGGTGGTGGATATGGTGTGGTAACATAAATCTGAAGAAGTGTGAACTTATACCTCTGATTCATATATGGTATTGTATACCACTGTTACCACAATAAAAAAATACAATTATTAAATACATATTTTATTACTTTTGATCCAAACTTTACTATAAATTGCTACATTTAGACAAATGCCACACAATTTTACTACTACTTATCACTTATATCTGGATAAAAGAATTTTGTCACAAAATTAAATATGTGTTCTCATAGTATTGGGTTATCAATTGAGATTGCTTCAGAGCTTGTTCTTCAATATCTACCCTTTCTACTTGAACTGGGAAATTTCATGCAAAGTATATAGAGTATGGCAGATCCAGATAAAATCTACTGCCATGTTTTCCAGGGTCCACTGGGGGTTTCAGATATAGAGACTAACATTGATATACTTTTATGGAATGAGGGTGGAATGTAGCCTTCAGTCACAGTGATAATTTTTGACGTTCGTGAATGCATTTCCAGGAAAACGATATCAACCTTACGAAAGTATCTGATGATTTAAACAAGACTTAGGGTTGTAACTGAGAATTAAACCAAGCAACTGAACATTTAATTTGGTTTCAACTGCGTATAGTCTTACTATAAGAATGGGTACTTATTCTATTGTCCATTCTTCCATTGTCCCCAGCCAACTAGTTACAGTATACCTTTTCAGTGTCACATTTAGGCAAATGATCAGTTTGGTAACAGAGATAACAATAAATTATTAGACCTGATACACTAATGTGGCAAAAGTAAATCGACCATGGAGACAATAGGCTGTGTTTGTACTCTCTCCCTACATTCTGTCAGTACCATTCTAGAATTTGCAAAGACATCTTTATTTTGGTCACATAGACTGGCACAAATTGGCACACACACCAACTACTGGCTACATTAGACAATTAATTTGTTTAGTCCAATATAATACTCAAGTATTGAATTTTATTTTATATACTGACATAGTCCCCCTTCCCCAGCAAAATAATACTTGAGGCAAGGGAGCCTGCCATTGCAGCTGGGGGGCCCTGTGGTCTTCTATATTTCCATAATGTGCTGCATTTCTTCCCCCAGTACCTGTTCCTGAGCTGCTCTGGATCCTCTAGGATTGAAAGGGGTTTTGTAGAGGAGGATTAGGGAGTGAGAAAATGCTGCCCAATGTCATGATCAAATGTTATTGCTCTTCCTGGTTTGGTGACAGGTTGGCACTCCCATATTTAGCATCAACCACTATTCTTTTAGTACAATTGATGCTTATTCAAATTGGCCCCTTACTATGCCAGATCAATGTTTCACCTTTCTTGGAGCTAACTTCCTGATCAGTTCCTAGGAGGACTTCTTGGTTTGAGTTTTTTATAATGTGATGTATTCTGGTATCTTTCTCCAGGGTTCATGTGGAACCCAAGAGAGGCTCCACTGCAAGACCATTTCCAGTACAGCCATCTCTTTTCTGTTTCTGGGTGGCTAGCACATCACTACCTCTCTCTGCTGGGTTTCCCAAGCTTGGAACTAGTGCTAGTCTCTGTCTTTAGATCCCATATCAAGTGCTTCAAGTAGTAATTCTGAAGACTTCTGTGGATAAAGGATGTACCCCATTTCCTATAGGGGTGGTGCTTTGAGGTAGATTTTGAATGTGTTTGGTGGGCTAGCATATCCCTTCACAGCATGCTATTTAGAAGAATCCCATTCTAACTCCTGTTACCCTTCCATTTGAGCTGCAGATAAATCACATGGGACTCTGCCTTGTCTGCCTTGCAGTAGATTTCAAAGTTGGTCATGGAAGGAAAGAAGCTTTAAAAATTATAGCATCCTAAAGAAATGTTGGGTGTTATTCTTAATTTCTTTTTAAAATTTTTTTAATTTTTATGTACATTTTAAAAATCATAACTTTGGTAAATGGTTTTGGGGATACCTCCCCCTCCCTCTGGCGCCCCCTCCATTCACTCTAACCCCTCTCTTTGTTGTTTGCTAGTCTGTGTTAATTAAGTTCATTAGTCTCTTTCCTGTGGCGGTGTCTTTTCATTGGGTGAGGGACTGTGTTCTTGGAACCAGGCGAACCATGCTGGCAGGTCGTCAGTGTCAACCCTGCATTGGGCAGCCAGTCCACATCCATTTGTGGTCTGTCCATGCTTTCTCATTGCAGGCTACCACCTCTACTCCCTTCTCTGTTGTCCTGCTGTTTTATTGTTCTGGTGTCAGGTTTAGGGGGGCTCTCACCCCCAGCCAGTGTCTATGAAGAGATTTCTCTGGATGTGGGCATCTGTGCATGGCCGCTGTTTATCATCTCCTCTGTCTCCTTTTGCAGATTCGCTGTGGGGCCGATGCTCCTTCTCCTTGACCTTCCTCTCCTCTCTCATGAGTTAGGGGGGTGCCTTGCTCACCTAGAAGGCACCTTCAAGATGAGGTCTTGGCTCTTTCAGACCTGGTGAGCACATAGGTATACTTCATGACATTATGTTTCCATATTTGCCTCTCCAGTCTCGCACACACTGGCTCTCTCAATCTTCTTTGTCCAACTCTGGTTTGTAGGCTGGACTTCACCTGGTCCCTAACCCATTCTATGATGGAGTTTGTATTATGTATGTTCTTCCTCCTCCTGAAGATTAGGTGGGATGAGAGTGAAGTGGAAGGGGCATTCCCCCCCACATGCCGGTACCTCCTTGCATGGGGGTGGGGCCCGGATGGTCGGTCATGCCTCCCCAGCCTTGCCCCCACCCCAACATACTCCCAAGTCTCATTTTTTGAAAAGACTGGGAGCACAGTGGTGCCTACACACCTGTCCACCCCAGCAGGCTCCGGGGTGGCCCCAACTCCACTGCCACCCCCACCAAGGTGACATGGGGTCAGTGTGTACGAGAGCACAGGCAGTCGCCAGAAATGCTGGATAACCGTGGGGGTGCGAGCGCTATGCCCACACCCAGGCGCCTGCACACATGGCACACCCCGGCAGGCTCCGGGGTGACCTCGACTCTACTGTGTTGGGCATTATTCTTAACATTATCCTTTTTAATATGAATGTATAAAATGTTTGTTATACTTTAAAATAAATTTTCTGAATCTTTTGTGATATTGACTGGTGTTTTAGGCCATTGAGGCAGTTCATTAGTAAACAGTGATTTCCAAGATTTACCAGGTTTAAACCAGATGTGTCTTTATATCAGGGAAACTCACCTTTTCATGAAGATGACACTGAAAACAAAGAAGGAAACCTAGCTCTTCACAAGGCCAAAGCAAGAGCTTTGAAAGCCAAGAAAGCAATGTGGAATGGTGCCTACAGCCACAAAAAATGAGACTTACACATCACCCACCTTCCAAAAGATCTAGGACACTGAGACCCTGAAAGCAACCTAAATACCCTTGGAAGAGCACCCCCAAGAGAAATAAGTTCAACCACTAAACCATCAAGTTCTCCCTAACCACAGAGTTAATCATGAAGATAGGAGACAACACATTTGTGTTCATCCATGCACATTCCGTTTTCCAAGCTTTTGTCTGCTCTTTTCTCTGCCTGTGTTGCAGCGGGGTCAGGCAGCTAATATAAACTGATGAAACAGACTATATATACGACAATAGGGAGTGACAGGAACTTCTTTCCAAACAGGGCAACTACTACTTAGTGTTGCTCAGTGTCCAGCTCATTATCACAATGATGTCCAATGGTGATAGATTTTCAATTTTAAAGAACACCCAGAAATACATATTTTTATGTGAAGTCATACAATTTCAAAATTCTGGCTACTATTTTTATTATAATTGCAAGTCACATAAATGCAGTTATCAGTTTGTGATCTAGGACCTAGAGAATCCTATCTTCCATTCTCCAATACTCTGCTTTGACCCAGGTCTCTGAAAAGTTTTCTCCACTAATCTGCCTTCTCTGGTGTTCTACCATATTTCTAGTGTCTTTTGAGCAATATGGCATCAATTGACTCTCCTGTAGTATAATTTGCCTCTGACTTGATGTTACTCCTTTTGAAGGCACGGATATATATGCCATCTTTCACAAAGCCTTAGGACATAGTGGCAGACACTCAGTGAAGATCACCAGTTGCAACAGTCACAACCAGAAGAAAACTGCAGTGAAACTTGACACTCTCTTGTTGATTTATTCACTAGACTTTTACAAGTGCCTATTATCCTATCAGCACCATGTCAGATGCGATGAGCTAACAGTAAAACATATGCATATACACATACATACATACCCCTGTGCCTTTGAGAAATTAGCAATCATTTGATGAGTCCAAATGTGCAGAGTTATGTGTATTCAAAGCTACACTCTTATCTAGTTTGTACTGTGTTCACATTCACAACACTGTCTATGGCATTACCATCAAACAGAAATGTATCGTGAACCACATAATCATTTTAAGTTTTCTAGAAATCACATTAAAGACATAAAAAGAAACAGAAACAGGTGTGATTCATTTTAACACATTTTATTTAAGCCAACTTGACCAAATATTATCATTTTGACATGTAATTAATATTTTAAATTATTTAATTATTTTATAAGCATTCCTGTTACATAATACTAGGCATCAAGTCTTTTTTTAAACTATGAAATTAATGTAATGCAAACAACATAAAAATGAACTTTTGCAAAATGTTTTTTCATACTTTAAATAAAAAAAGATGCAAAGGATTATACCTATATCATAACAACTTTTTTTGGGAGGGGGGATTTTTTACCATACATGATTGCATAATTGTTGATCCCCATGGGAATACCCCGCCCAATCATGCCCCTCTCTGGTCTTTTCGCCTCCTTTCTTTGTGTTGTTTGTCCATGTTTAGCCCTTTAGTCTTTTTTTTTTTTTTTTTTACCTTCGTAGGCCAATATGAGTGCCTTTGGCTAATATAAATGCTTCTTGTTTCTTTGTGGCTGTCGTTTCTGTTGTTTTCTGCCTCATTTTGTTGCTCCTTCCTGTTATGTTTCATGTCTTTGGCTTTGGGGGCCTGATTCCCCGCCTTATGTTCTGGTAGAGCAGTTTCTGATGGGGCAGCCATCAGCTGATGGTAGGTCTCCTAGTCTCCTCCTTCGGAGTTTTGCTGTAGGGCCACTGCCATTCTGCAGGCGTCCTCCCTCTGTGCAAAGGGGGTGTGCAGTACCGTTATTGACAACGTCTCTGTGCCAGGGTTTTGGTCACAATTCCCCAGTGACGTTGTAAGCATAGTTCTTTCATGTTTGCTCTCACAGTTCAGTGCTCTGTGGTTCTCGCCTTGCCCTTTGTTGAGTCCTGCCTGAGAGGCATCTGTTTTAAGAGTCTATCTTGTTGTTCCTCACCTCTTTTGTTTCTGTGGTTGAAGATCTTCTTGAGTAATTATTGCTGGTGAGGGCTTGTTGGAGTGGATGCAAACTGAGAGGTGTCTGTGGCGAACCCGCCCCCCACCATCCCGCACATTGCACCCTGCTTCTTATCAGGACTCAGGAGTGTGGTGCCCACGTGCCGGCCACCCCAGGAGAGTCCCCGGGCTGATCCCGGCCTAGCTCCACCCGCACCATGTAGGCGGACAAAAACCGGTCACTCTCCGGGCACGGTGGCGGCCGATGTCCAGGCCTCAGAAGGTACAGGCCATCAGAGACCCATGTGGCACCTGCACGCCACTGGGGCCGGCGTCTCGGGCTGACCACCTTGGCCCCATCCCACCCACCCTCCAGAGGTGGATGGAGCCAGAGCCAGTGTATGCGAGGTGTGGCGGCTGTGGAGGCCCCGGGCTGAGCCCCATATCAACTTTCAATTATGTTCCTAGTAGGAAAAAAACATTACTTATGTGAATAAACATAATCTAAAACAATCTAAAAATAATTTATAGTTCAATAATTTTAGAGAGCTGCTTTCCATGTTTTTGTATTCAATCTTCTAAATTTAGTGTGGATTTTTTGTCTTACAGCACCTCTCAGTTCAGACTAGCCACATGTCAAGTGCCCAATTGGCACTCGTGAGTGGTGGTACTATCTGGGGACAGTGCCACAGAGCAAGTCGCTCCTTACCTTACTGTCAAAGTGAGGACTGGTAAATGTCACATCCTCCAACATCAGTAGAATTCTGTTGGATCCTTTAATCACCTGAATTTTATTTCTAAGATGCCTGAAACAAGCATGAAATCAGAGTCATGGGCGGACTGCATGTTTATCAACCCATGTTTAATTTTCCCTGAGGTAGAAGTTAAAGAATATGTAAGAGAATTGAAAGAAGAACTAGACATGGAGCCCACAGCAAAGAGAGGCAGCAAGGCTGGTCCTTACAGTTTGCAGAGTTATGAAGACTAAACCAGAAAAATGAAAATGCTCTGGAAGCAGCACCAAAAGGGAGCAGTGGGCTGCTACAAGGGGGTGGTATCTCAGATTAGCAAAACAGCCATCCCGCATCAAGGGCATGCTCAAAACAACACCTCTGAATATGTTTAAAGAACTCAGCACCCTTACTCATATACCATAGTAAATATTCTAATACCACAATCAAGAATCACTAATCTCCATTTTATTACACAAAAACACATTAAAGAAACAAAACAAAATTAAGCAAATTGTGTGAGGTCCCGTAGCCTGAGGCAGAGCTGGGATTCAAATCCTTGGTCTCTGGCTATAGGCCCAGATTTCTGCCCGCAGACCACTTGTCTTGCAAAGTTGCATCTATGCGTTGCCAAAGCAACAGGTTGAAAGTGGAAAAATTCAATCAGTTGGTTGCTTTGTTTACATGATTCCAAACAAGTGGGCTGACTGGATTTTTTTTTTCTTTTACTGAATTGGTCTCTTGTCTGAGCGTTACACAGACACAGTTTAAAGCTGATTCTCTCCAAACATTCCCATTAATTTGCAGTGAATGTAATTATTTCCTACAAATCAATTACTACTCATGAGCGTCCATGACGTCTCCACACACAGCCAGGTTGGTCTAAATTGAGATGACCTGGCAGCTCAACGACCTGGAGGAAACCTTGGATTAGTCCCGGGGACTGTTTTGTTCTGTTTTGTTTCAGGGGCTCTGACAGCCACCATTTGGCTTCCTTTTTCCATAACGCCTTTGTAGTCATCCTGTGGAATGTATTAAAGCTAAGTGTCAGCACAGGGAAACCAGTGCTGAAACAAAAGGCTACCTCAGATTGCCCTGGGACGGCTGCATGTCACTGTAGCTTTAAGTACTCACTACCCAGTTGGGGGGGGGGGTTTCTCAGTGATTCCCCTGGTTTGTAAACAAACAATTAATGTGTTTCTAATTGTCTGCCAACAAATATGTCCCTTATCACTGTGGGAGCTGCTGTCCTGCAGAGCAAATTAAAAGAGCCCTGTAGTGAATTCTTGGGTAAAGCACATGAATCTTCTGGCAAAGCAAAGAAAGCATCACTCCCTAACTTATCTGTTTCATATCTGTAGTTAATTGTCTTAAAGCAGACACACCTGTAAAAATAGTCATGCTCCAGAGTACTACTCTAGTAGAAAGAGGATAGAACTTGCAATCCAGGGACCTGGGATGCAGAGCAGAATTCTGTCATTAATTAGCCAGATGACTTTGGATAAATAATTTAACCTCTTCATGCCCCAATATCCTCATCTATCTAGCAGGATAATGGTCCTTGCATTACTCACTTTATAGAGTTGTTTTGAAAATCAAATGAGATAATGTATGTGAAAGTGCTCTGAATAGTATGAAGCACGATGAAAGTATAAGGGCTCATTATTATCATTATCATCATTACTATTACAAAGCACAGGAGAGCTTTATAGAAAGGCCAGGCAATCTGGTTCCGAGTAGGGAGAAAGGAGAAGTTCAAAGAGTCCTTTGTTTTGGGGTGGTTGGGTTCTTCACACATCTTTCTTTCTGAAAAAACTTAAACAATCAAAACACACAGAAAAGGAAGGAATGGAATCACTCTCCTGCAAGTAATCACCATCTATTACAGAAACTCATCAACTGCTCAGCTCTTCTGATTGCAGCCATGGTGGGCAGAGAGGGAGGAAGGTAGCAAAGAGAGGGCATCTTTTGTGCTTTGTTAGCTGAAGAACCAAGGACCAAGTGACTCTGGGAAATGATGTGTCTCTCTCCCATCTCTGAGTTTTCTATGAGCACTTGAAGTACCAATTGTCTCAAACTCATTTTCCTCTCCAATCATTTTCCTCTCTAATCATGTCCCTCTCCAATCATTTTCCTCTCCAGTTTCTTTGCCCTTTAGTTCACAGCTCCAAACAATCCCCCTCTGGCCATGAATTTTATTCCTTTGCCTCCCAAGACTTTCAGATTGGATTCATTCTAAGTTCAGAGAACCAGTCCATACAATGGGAAAAAAACCAATGAAACCAGCCAGCCATTGTATGTGGAAGGGGAGATGACCAGTAACACCAGCAGCTGAGGGACCCCAGGGTAGCCAGGGTCTGCTTCTACTCCTCTGATCCAAGCATCCCAAGAAGGGGAAGCTTTATGGTTGGATGGCATTTCTTTTCACTAAGTTTCTGATGATGTTAATAAATTCTTTAGTCTTTGGCAGCTAAAGACAATGTTTGTCCCATATCACAGTTAAGAAATATATATTTTTTTAAAAAGTAGCTTTTGAATTGATGTCTTTATCAACTGTATTTTAACAGTTTATAAGCTACCTACTCCTCTCTGTCAACTTATTGAATTTATAGTGCGGAAACATTGGATAATAGTAGCTATTCACAGGGATACCAATATATTGAAAACTAAGAGAAACTAGCATCTGTTATAATTTCAGCCCAGGATTTCACAGACTTATTCAAATATCAGGACTGAAGGGGGTCTTAAAGAGCCCTCATTTCACAAATGAGGAAATTCTGGCTAAGAGAGGCTTAGTGTTTTGTCCAAGTTTATACAGCTACTTTATGCACTCTAGACATTCTTTCCTTGGAAATTACGCAAGTAGTTCCACTCCATTTCCTACCAAGGTTGTGCCATATTGTTGTCAGAACTACCATTACAAAGTGGTGACAAAGGTATGCCTTGCAGGATGGAAAGTCTAGAGTGGGAGGGTGGCAGTTGATTTCACTTCTCACTTTCCCCAAATCATCCTAAGTGGAGAGGGTTTAACTATTAAAACACAATGCTTATAAGAAGGGGATACCACACTAAGTTATCTGCAGCCATTTATCCCCAATGCTGAATTGCTTTATCACACTAGCTTGTTGTTGTCTATCCAGTGATTGGAGGGAGGAATGACATAGTTGATGATAATGACATTGATGACTTTGGTCCAGAAAAGAACAGTAAATATCTGGAATAGGATCCCCTGGGCAAAAGACTTGTGAGTCAAAGTACGGCTGCTGGTATCCCAATAACCAGAGGAAGGGTTCCATGTGTTGGAATGGAGTGGAGGTCTACCATTTGTTGAGCATATCTGACTCAAGATTTGTTCTTGTGTTATTAATCCCCATTACTGTTCTTTGGGTTTGAACCATCACTCTTAAACCTAGGACTGTAGCTAACATCTGCCAAACTGTGGGAACTTATTAAAATGTCCCCAATGCATTCATGGCATTTGGAGGAGGGGGTGGTTTTAGGGGACTCTGCCTCTGAAAAGTAAGCCCAGACAGGGAGCAGACTAGTCCTATAGCACTTGTTCTCTAATTCACTGCAGTGTTGAAAGCCAGGTCTGCGCACAAGCAACAGCACTGACAACACAGCTGAGGAAGTTATTCTTGGCATCAGGAAAACACTTCACTCTAAATGGGGCCAGTAGGAATGGTTAATCACTATGGGAAAACAAAAATCAGTGGGTCATGTAATGAGGCAATTGTACTGAAACATGACTTCCTGGAAATCAATATTAACAAGGTTATTACGGGCTTGTATTTCTATATACAAAAAGAACAAAAAGTGTACCTTATAAAGTAAGCGAATCCATTAATAGACAGCAGGGCTATAAGCAAAGCAAGGCAGATCATCACAGCAAAGGCAGGATCCACGCCTGCAGAGAGCAGAGGAAGGGGGAGAATGGCATTATCTGAGAGAGGCAGTAAATAAAGGGCACCACAGAACGAGTCCTCGTGCTTTCTGGTGATTCTAAAATCAAGCCACATCTACCTACCTTAATTCCATTTTTCTACAGCACAGTATGTCTTGTTGACTTTATGGACACAGAAAGCAATTTCACTGTTCTGAAGCGAAACCACTCACCACTCTGACAATAACAAATCACATGAATTAAGGCTGACCCGAGTGTTTCTTTGGAGGAAAAAGTCCACGAATGGAAAACTTTGAGTAGCTTAATTTAAGTTGGACAGCAATAGAGTACTTGAGAATAAATATGTTATCTCACCTGGGAATGGTATTACATTGCCTTCATGAAATAAAAGACCTTTTTAATTTACCCAAACCCACCTGTGAGTTGGAGATGAAAAACAGAGCACCTGTCCTTCAAGAACGAGTTGATTTTGATAATCTATTGTATTTGAAAATACTATTTCATCAGATTGGAAATTAGCCTCTGGAAAAGCTAAACGTTGAGGCTGGTCACTAAGATTTCATAGGAAATAGATGGTGATATAAGTTGAGAAGTGGGTTATGTCATGCTAAAGCAAAGGAATCAAAGTTCACTTCACCACTTGCTTTGGTTGCAGCAAGGTGATGTATACTTGCATAGGCATAATAGAGCTCTTTTCCAAATTCCTCTCTTGATCTCAAAGAGTTGGTAGAGTTTCCCTGTCTTTCACAAGCTGTGGGAGTCGCATTGGTCAATCAAACTGCAAGTAATTATTGGATACCTACTATGTTGAGAAGTTGGGAGGTATAGGAATTGCAAGCCAAGGTTCCTGCCCTCAAGGAGCAGTCTGTTTGGGAAGGAAAGACACAATCAATATAGGAAAAACAATTGAAGAGCAATTTTGTGCTAAACTGTGAAGTACGCTTTTAGTTCAGTGGTAGTTCAGAGAGGAGAGGGTATGGATATGGCATCTGCGTGCTGGTACCTGACTGGCAAGACTTGGATACATCAAGGGAAGGACAGAGGATCTTTTTGGCAGGGGAACTAATCACAGGTCAGCCTATCTGTGGAAGAGGAAGGTTCATACCTTCCTCTTATAAATAATTTCTTTGGAAGTGAGATCTTTTAAAAAATGTGTGTGGTTTTCACAGTTGCAAAGTACCTCATTGTGCATATTATTTTAGTGTGACCATATTATTATAAAGTGCCAGAATGTTTATTTCACCTAAATGCAAATGATTCAGTCTGTGGCTATTCCATGTTAAAATATGACTTCCCCTAAAGATAAGCTCTCTTGTATCCAGGCTAAGCCAAATTGACTTCCAGTGATTTTTCCATTCCTTACCTCTTCGGCAGATCTTCCCTTCTTCAAACCAGCATTTTGCATCTGCTCGAGGGGGTCCACCACCAGGGAAGTGAATGGGAGTCCCTCTAGACTGTAGCCTCTCCGTTTCCATATCCACAGTATAAGTGCTACACAGTTCCATTCTTTCCAGTTGGTATCCAGGATTACATATTCTGAAATTCTGTTTCCATTCAAATCTGTCCTTATCAACTGGTTGAATCCATAGAACTGCATGTTTCTAGAATGCTGAACCAAACTGGCAAGGTTAGCCCGTCCATTTTCTCTCATAGCATTATTCATGGCTTGTGCGATAAAGTAAATTGAATTGTAGATGGTTCCAAACAACGGTGAAACCTATTTTTAAAAATTACAATTATCTTGAGCCCTAGTCGCCCTAGAGCAATCTCAGAGTGTATTCCTACCCTGTGTTCATTATTATGGGCTGCACGTCTGAGTGGAGGAGAGCTATGAAGACCCAGAGGAAAAAAACAAAAAAAAAAAAAAAAAACAACAATTGTTTCTGAGGACTTGCTTGATTTCTCCCCTGAATTTTTCTGGTTTTCTCCCCCAGGCCTTCACATCTTTAAATATATCAAATATGACAATTTTACGAGCAAACCAAGTCATACACAATATATTTTTATGCTTCTAAATTAAGGAAGTGATTTAGAGTTATAAAGGGGCACTAAAAATACAAATATAGAATAGACAAGACATGGTCAAAGGAAATTTATCAGGTTAATTACGGGTGTATTATGCATAGGCAGATAATTTTACTGGCACTATTAGAGTGGTTGGTATGTGTGGCAGGACTATAAACAATATGTCTCCACAGTTCATGCCTGTGTCCTGCTTAGTTCAAAATAGCGACACATTCTCCACAAAGAAATTGAACACTAGAATAGTTTTAAAAACATATCCTCACAACTACCTATGCAGACATGCACACTGACACACATACACACCCACTAATCCAGAGTCCAGTGTTGTTGTATATAGAGAATGTAGGTTTCCTTCACGAAACCCTGTCCCTTCTTGTTGTGCAAAGCGGTAAAGTTTTGGTGAAAAGCCACTGGAAAGCAGCACAACTGCTAAGGTGAAAAGCCTGACTCTGCTGTCATTTAAAAAAATTAAAAACAGCCACATCCGGCACAATGTTTGATGCACTGTCCATTAACCATCTGCATTTATTATTGGAACAAACCTTGTGTTTTTTTCCAACAAGGCATGGAGGAAAAGCAAAAGGTTCATCCTTCCTTCACCCTACAGGGAACATGGCTTCATGGTTTCCATAACATTTCACTTCTACGATAGAGTTCAAGTAAGCTATTGTCATACCTTTTTTTTTTTTTTTTTTTTGGAAACTAGGTCTCACTATTTTTGCCCATGGAACCTCAGGCTCACGTTGCCCAGGGTACCACAGACTCAAGCAATCCCAGCCTCAGCTTCCCAAGTAGCTGGGATTACAGGCGTGCGCCACCACACCCAGCTATTTTTTGGAACTAGGTCCCCAAGCGGGACTCGAACTGCAATCCCTAGCCCCGGCCGCTTCACAGACTGAAGCTTACAGGCACAAGCCACTGTGCCCGGCCCTATTGTCATACCATTTTACTGAGTTTTAGGGAAAGCTGATACTGGCTGTTTTAGTCTAGGTCTAGTTTAGTTTAGGTCTAGAAAGCTATCTTCCTGTTACAACGTTCATCTGAAAAGGTTAATTTTAGAGTAAGTGAATCATTTTTTGTGTTAGAAAGACAATGAAGATGCAGACAGCTGGCAAGACACTGCCATGTCTTTTTAATGTAGAGCAGAAGAGTTTTCAGTCATGGCTGCACATTAGAATTACCCAAGGAGTTCAAAAGCACTAAACCAAGTAGACCCATGTAGACCAACAAAACACCACACTTTGGGGTGAGAATTCAGTAATCCATAGTGTTAAAAGTGCCCCCTGGGTTTCTAATATACATTAGGTTTTAAAACGAATAGTATAGCAGAAGATACATTGGCCTGTGGGGTGCTCTTCATGTACAATCCTGGGCAAGGCACTTGTATCCCCTCTCTCTGGGTTTCAGTTTCTTTCTCTCTAAAATGAAGATACAGAACCATGAATATCTAAGCTTTGCAGCTCATCTGGTTCAGCTGACTTTACCTTCTAGGTAGGAAAAGGAGATCCAGAGAAGTCAAGTGACTTGTCAAAGTCACTGACCTAAGCATAAAATCAGGACTAGAGCTCGGGTTTTCTGCTTTTTTGCTTTCTTGATTGAAATAAATGTTCTTTGTGGTCCCTTTTAACTCTGAACTCTTGTGAAATTTGTCAGCTCTTGGTCTCATCTAGGAACCAAATTTAGCTTGCAGACATGTTTGTTTGGCCTTTCTATGGGTTCTTCACATCTGCGATCCTTTAACACTGGGATGTCCCACTGCTGAAACTTTCATCGTCCTCTTTCCTTCTACTCACCCCTGTGTAGTCTCTTCTGCTTTCATGTCCTTGAATACCATATCTATGTCACATATTTATACTTCCATCTCAGACCACTTTGCTCAAATCCAGGCTCATTTAGTCAACTGCCTAATTTGGTATCTCTACTTGGATGTTAAATGTCAATATATCCAAAATTCCACTCCTGAGTTCCATACCAAATACTACTGCCCATTTCCATTCAAAGTTGTTCCATTCTTCCTGTTGTTCAGCCTAAAAAACATTGCCCACATATCAGTGCTAACGAATAAATATAGAAGAAATGAACACTGCAGTCTCCTGAGTTGTGTTCCATTCTTCTGTTTTAACACTCACTGTAGAAATAGGGAGGGTGAATGGATGACAAGGATGACAAGTGCTGCCACCAAGACACCCACACTTAGTTGCCTCGCGCACACTGAGGTCCCATAAAGGAGTCTCACTAACTCTCCCTCCTGACATTCTCAAATGTTCCATTTAATTGTCTTTGGGATTTCTGCAAGAGCCTGCCTGTTTTCCAGGGCTTTGGTGGGTTATGGCAATAAGTGAAGGCTGGAAGGCGGAGTATAAAATCAATACTAGTAAAACAAATGAGTAAAAAAACCACAGGGCAACAAGCTCTTGAAAACAGAGAATGCTGGTAGTCGTTTTGAAAGGAACAGGGCCTTCTGAGAACGAGACTGCATCTATCTACAGCCAAAAGCAGAGATTGAAACTCTTGAAACACCCCTCGCCTCGGAGTTGAACCATCCCCAAGGGTTTTGTGCTGACCAGGCTACCTGTCCTTTGCACTGTTAGATTGATCCTTGAGCTGACTGACATCAACGCCCCAGGGTGACTGAAACCTGAAGCCTGTTCTTCAGGATTCCCTAGCCAGCCACCACCATATATCACATACACACACATGCACACACAGCCACAGCAGTATGACTGAGGGACCTGAACCCAAGGCAATAAGTACAGCTCTAGCAATGACACTCAACTGCAGAACAGTGACTGTCACGATGGCCTGCTTTCTCTGTGTGCACTGGATTCGTGTTCCAGTTTCACCTATTGTACCTTTAGCGATGGGAACTGCTTATTCCCGTAAGTCAAAGGCATCTCTATTAGCTCTGGTTACAAAAGGTCTCTAGTAGCTGCTGCAAATAATGAGGATAAGAGGCAGCGGTTGAGACAAGGGAAGCAAGAACACTCTCCAAAACCTTCTGTCCTTGCTTCTGACTGAAGTGCCAAAGAAGGAACACAAAGTTGGCAGGAACTTCGGCCAAACAGATGACCTTGTTAACATCACAGCCCAGAACTATCACACTACCGATGACTCAGTCAGTGGGTTTTGCCTCATGTATAAATCTGAAGTTGAATAAGTGAATGAATTTTGAATAAATGACTGGCAATTGAAACTTACCCGTAACTGTTAATCAGTTACTTTAGCTAGCTCTACCTCGAGGCTTTTTGGAATTTTTGCCTTAGAGAACAAGATCTGGGATGGGAGCAGTAATATTTGAATTTGTTCAATTTAATGGTTTGTGCTGTTGTTAAGTTGACCATCATCAGTCCAGATTCACTGTGTTTGAAAGACACAAAACTGGCTCCCAAACAATTTTGTTCCTGAAAGTGTATATTAAAACACACCTGACATAAAGCATCACTTAAAGGACGAAATGGCAGTGTCACTTTTCAACAAAAATTCAGGTATTTGCAGAGATCAACAAAGCAAAGGGTAATTGGATTCCTGTTATTAATGGTGTTACCTCCCATAATGTGTGATCTCAACCCTTGGATTTATCCAAGAGATGGCTGTTAGCCCAGTCTGTTTGATATGATTCTGATGAATATAGTGTCCTCACTCTGCAGAGAAATCGGTACCCAAAACATTGTAACCATTGTGAGTTATAAGCTGCCTTTCCTAACAATCTTTTTGATAAGTGCCATACTGTCATGCTCAATTTCTAACTGTCTCTCCATCAGGCATCCATATTTAGGGTAATGGAAAACAAAACAAAGGGTATCAGGAGCTGAAGGAGAAATCCAGATTTCCTTAACTTAGCCAAATAAACTACAATTGGAAATATATATATATATATATATATACACACACACACACACAAAATGCATGTTTCAGCAATATGCCTTTACAGTCAAGAGAATTTCATTGAAAACAAACATTTGAAATACGATGAAAGTAAAGAATACACATTGAGGGAGACACTTATTCTTATCAGTTTAAAATAATTTTAAAAAGATATGGCGGACTTAAGTAAATTTATAGCAATCTGCCATCAAAGCCCACTCTCTTAACTGCCATGTTATATCTGAGCTTGATATATACTTACTAGATTAATTAATGAACTGTGATAAATCCATCAGTAAAAGACTATCACATACATCCTTTTCTGACTTAGTTTTTCCTTCATGGACCTGATTAAAGATGGTGAATCAAGGTCTTTCTCCTTCACTCTCTCATTACTCTCAAATATCTCTCCCAAATACCAAGAACCGGGAACAGGAAAATTAAACCTCCATCTTTGGTGCTGTTAGAAGAGGTCTGTAGCCCTGAATCACAGAAAGTGAAGATGGAAGCTGTTATGGGAGTGATAACTGATTTAGCAGAAGGGAGCATGATTCAACATGAGTGCCTAATGAGGGAGTATCGGTAAGCAACAAGCATATTTGCCCCCTGAAAATCCTTGAAAGACTTAAGAATTAGAGACTCCAATACTATAGAAGCTACTGTGAGGCAGCACACTATCCTCACCTCTGCAAAGGAAAGTCAGACCTCAGCAGGAAACAGTTTAAATTGATTCAAAAAATCTCTAGAGAGCTGGGATACTTGACCCAAAAGAAATTGAAATTGAATTTGGTCACCAAAAAAATGATGAAGCTTAAGATCTTCATACTTAATAGGGAGAATCCTAGTCTTCATTCCCGAACATGTTCTTAAATACTGACATTCAGGATTGATTCCCAAGAATATTGAAGCATTCTTCTCTAAAGAAAGTGATGAGCCCAACAAGCAAGATCTATAGATATTGACCAAGAAGTTAACACATTATAAAAATGGTTGGCTAAGCAATTGCCCAATACAGAAACCCATAGATCAACATACATACCACACAGACACCACATACATGCACCTTCAGATCTGCCCTTTAGAGCTTCACTTTTTGTTTGTTTGTTTGTTTTAGAAACTAGGTCTCGCTACGTTGCCTGGGGTTCTCTTGAACCCATGGACTCAAGTAATTCGTAGCCTCAGTCTCCCAAGTAGCTGGGATTACAGGTGTGTGCCACCATGCTCCACACCTGGCTTAGAGCTTCACTCTTAAATATGAAAGATATCCAGGATCACCAGACCTTTAAGGAAAGCTAATATGAGCTAGAAAGAACAAAATAAATAAATAGCAAAAGTTAGAAACTTAGGGAAATGCAGAGAGTAAAAGAAAACTCAAAAAAACTAATGAATATCTTCAGAGAAGTAAGCATAAATGTTATCTTTGTGAAAAAAGGAGGATGCATTAAACTAGGAAAATCTAACAGCAAGAGTCTTGAAAATTAGAATATAAATGCAAATTTTAAAAATTATTTTATTTTTATTAAAATCATTTATTTATATATAAATTTTACATCTTTGTAATCCCCGGGGAGCAAATTTTTTTAAATCAATGTAAATATTAGGACAGAAAATTGAGGAATAAAGATATGGATGATACAAGAGAATTAGTCAATTGAAAGATCAACCCAGGAAACCTTATATTCAACTAATAGTGTCTCCAGAGAGAATGTAGATAGTGCTGCTGAGTAAATTATCTAATGAGTAAATTTCCAAGACAAAATGGGCTTCTAGATTGAAAAGTCCCACCAAATGTATAGTATGATATATGTCAAAGACCGAGACATCATCATGAAATCTCATAACATCAATAATAACCAAATAATCTTCAATGTTTCTAGAGAAAGGTTGAAAACAGGCTGCATTGAAGGATTCAGAATGAGAATGACATTAATGTCCTCAACACCAACAGTGGAAATTAGAAGACAATGTACCACATCTTCAAAGTGCTGAGGGAAAATGATAGTTTCACTTAAATTTATATACTCACAATCAATAATGAACTATAATGTTGACTTTCAGATAAACAAAATCTCAAAAACTTAACTCCTCCATGACTTTCTCAGAAGCTACAAGAGGATGAGCTCCACCGAATATGAGAGTAAACTGAGAAAATGGCAGCCACGTAAATCATAAAATGACGAATCTAGCATAGCAGGAGAAAGGGATTGTCCAGGATGATGAGAAAAGAGGTCCTTGCATAATAGTTGTGCAGCAACGTTAGAGAGCAAGAAGCTTAGATTGGAATAGAAGACAGAGAGCCCCAGAGAAAACAAATGGTATTGATAAGGGATTAAGCAGGTTTTACCAGATACAAAATTAGTTTTGTGAGGCTTCTGCAGCTTTACAAATGGCATAAGAACACTGGCAAATGCAAATTAAAGAAATTTAAAGACAATGCCATTAGAATGCCAGTAAAGATAAAAAGTTATATATGAATTGAATTGCCACCCTGATGTACATCATGGCCCAGTAGTGAATATTTTGATAGGTATAATATTAAAAGTACTATATATGAATTTAACTAAACACTGTGACATAACACTATGGAGGGAAAATAAGGAGGTATATAAAACTTGACAATCCTCTACAACATTAGGATGTCAACAAATAATGTCCAAAGCTGATTAATCAAGACACCAATAGCAGTGCAGTGCTAGGAAATATAGACAAGAATACCAGAATGAGGAGTTAAAAGAAATGAAAATGGTTTCTTCTGAAGAAGAGTGAGAGGAAGGCTGAGGAACTGCCTTGTTGTTGATAAAGATTTTCAGCATTTCTTGAGTTTTAAAGTTAAAGTTTTCATGTATCATCGATAGTTTTATGTTCATTTGTATAAAACAGCTTTAAAAATACTGCCATGGGCAATATTGTCTAATATAGACATTTCAATCCCACTGGAAGTTATTGGGCAAAGGAGGAAAAATAGAGCCAACTTTTTCATATATTTGTTTACTCATTCACTATCTTTCTCACTAGAATTTAAACCCTAAAAAAGACAGAAATAAGTGATGTGCTAGTAAATGTTTAACAATTGCTCTATTAGTATGAAAGAAAACTCTTATTTGGAACATATTAATTTCCATGGTAAAAAATACTCCCAATATCTGATCTCAAGCTAGCAACATTGTGCCACTGAACATGGAGTTGGGAAAATGCTTTTGTAAACTAACATCAACACACCACTGACAAAAATCCTATCTTGCTTATTTGGAGTTCAACACAGTGCCTGTAATAGGTCAGTTGCTCTATAAGTAGCTGTTGATCTATTAACTGAATAGGGAAAAAAACAAGAATTAATGGATAAGCAAGCATTGACCTACCAAATTTGATCTGAGAAAATAAAATCTGTAATTCTAAAATCAAAATAATTTGAAAAGCTAAAACTATTGAAAGACCCTGCCTACCAGCACTCCAAAAACATCAGGTGAGTAGGAAGCCAAAATCAAAAGGTAACTTAGATGCTAGATTAGGAATAACCAATAAGGTCACCTTGGCCCTAAAGGAGAAAATGTGGAAAGCTGTGTGTCTGACAGTCACTAATCACTTTATATGTTACTTTGTTTAATCTTTACAGTAATTGTAGAAGATAGAGAGCAAACCCATTTTACAGATGGACAAACTGAGACACAAAAAGTACAAATAACTTGCCCAATGATAAGGAGACGCAGCTAATAAGAGTGAAAACTGGGATTTGAACCCAAGGTCGTCTAACTCCTTAACTGCTATACTAGCTGTCTTCAAAAACACCTTTAAGCAGGATAATTTTTTTAAAGGGTGGGGGAGTTGTTCATCAGAGATATGAAGATAATTATTTCACCCTCCTAGCATTGTTTAGTTATGAAGGTATAGTTTATGCACCTGCAGAATGCGGGTGGAGATGTAGCCAAACAAGCTTTTTTACAGGCTCAGGTTCTTTGTTTTAGCTCTATTTCCTTGTCTAAAGCAGAGTACAGGCTGCCTAGCAACCAAGCTAATGGCGTCTTTTTTGTTGGGAGGTGGCATAATTACCTTATGTTTTCCACAAGCTCAAAGGGATTGGATCAGATATTAAGAGTAGAAGCTCTGGATTTTTTTGTATCAAAATATCTGTACATATATGTACAATACACACACACATACCTTCTTCCTTCCCTCTGTGATTGAAGCAAAAGGATGATTTAGCTTGTATCTATATAATGTCATATCACTCACTAAAAATTAACAAAAATTCACCCCATCTCCTTGCCAAATAACTGGTTTGACTGATCATTCTTAGCAATTTGAGAGATACCTCCAATTCTTGATCAAACTGACAATTTTTTCAGTACATGTATAAATTTGTATTTATTATGAACATATTAGTGGTAATAAATTTCAAGTCCAGCAATGCTAATATCTATGCTAGTCACTTTTTTATTAGAATTAAACAATTATTAGAATTGCTATCAAATACTCAGGACAAAATGAAGTAAATTTATGTTTCACTGAAATCATTTATTCAGAGATAGAAGTAGCCCACAAAATAAAGGAATAAAGGTTGGATAAAAAGGAGGGTACCATGGAGAATGCCATTATCTATCTGATAGTCTTCTTCCTAACAATATCCCAATTTTGTTCACACTTTCCCAGCAATCATAGGGTCAGTGACAATGGTTTCATTCCTCTTTCTAAATTACTGATTTAGGTATAATCGGACTCAACTGTGACCAAGATAGTGTGGGGAAAAGTCTCCATGAAGAATTTCTGGGAAAGATTTCCTCACTCTTAAAGAGACACAAGAAAAAGAATATTCCCCCTTTTTTGTCTCTAAACAGCGCCACCTATGTCTCTAAACAGCGCCACCTAAGTTGAAGCCATCTTGGAAGTAAGAGAGCTAGTGATTTGTACAAGCAAGTCAGCATTCTATGACTTGAAAATTTCCAAAATGAAAAGAACTGGGTTCATTGAGAACATCATTGAACTGGTGAATTACATGAGATTGGCGCTTTCATACCTTCAAATTTTGAAAAAAAAAATTAGGTCACTCGATGTTGAAATATTGATTACTTGCCGCCAGAAGCATTATAACTAGTACCGTATGCTGACAAATGCCAGAACTTTTAAACTTTACATATCGTTCTAAATACCTCTGAAAGTGTCTTCTACATCTGGTCCCCAACTTTTAAACACTCACTGTGTATTTTTTCTAATTTAATTGGCATCGTTTGTCTCTCTTCCTCTCAGAATCCTTATTGTCTTTGTCTGCTCTCCAGTCTTTTCTCTGCTTTCTTTCTCTCCCCCCTTATGTTTCTTCCTCTGACCACTAATTGACCGTGCTTTGAGTCTGAAATGTTTATATATACATTTATCTATACATATATGGAGGTGATAATTATTACCTCTTGTATATTAGGAAGGAGGAATTCTTCCCCATTCCCAAAATTTTCCTTCTTATAGAGATAACCCTACTAGCAAAAACCTTTCTATAATTCCTTACTCATTCCTTCCCACAATGGAGAAATGACTTAATCTGACTGGTCACTTTGGAAGGAGAATTTAACGTCGGTAGCCCAGCTCTCCTAATTTCTTTCTCTTGAGAGTGAGCTACCTTTAGGGAGTACAAACTCTATGATGCTCCTCCTGGCCCTACACTTCACAAAAAACATGCCCTCATAGCACCAGACTACAGTGTTCTAGCAATGCTGATGACTGGGTGGAAAATTCTGGTTAATCCTCAGACTTGGTATTGGAAATGCCAACAGACAGAAACTGCATTCTCCAGCACCAGCCTTAACAATAATGAAGGTAATATTTTCTCACTTATCAGGTTATTCATCTTACTGCTGAATAGGTTAAGAATTTGTGTCAGACGAATGGATGAAAAAGATATGGTATATACACACAATGGAGTATTACTCATCAATTAAAAATGACAAATGTGATGAATTTATGGAAACCTGGATTTAAAATGACAAATTTGATGAATTTATGGAAAACTAAAAGAAATCATACTAACAGAAACGAGCCAGATAGAAAAAGACAGAAACCAAATGGTTTCACTAATATATGGACAACCAAATGAAAGTGCACAATGGGAGGGTGGGGACAAGCTGGAGCCGTCAGGGAGGGGAGGTGGTGAGTGACCCCCAGAGATCAAAATGTGAAATATATATATAAATAATTTTTTTAAAAAGAAAAATTTTGAACATTTTCAAAAAAGACCAGTAGGCCAAGCATCAACTGACAAAACAGAGAGGAATTGGTGTGACAGGAGTGGGGAAGAACAAAGAGGGAGCAGGTTGGTGGTCTAAGGATGCATTATTGATGAGATGCCCATACCAAAGGGGAACAATAACTATAAAAATAGAACCAATCTTGTATGACAATAAAATACATTTTTTTAAAAAAGAAAAAAAAGAATTTGGAATTTGTGTCAGAAACAAACTTTCACTAGACACCCTTGAAAATCTTTAATATGTATTAAGATATATGTTAATATATTTTTTAATATCTAAGATATGTATTAAGATATTTTTAATATCTTTAATATGTATTAAGATATGTAATATGTATTAAGAATTCCCTATTCTTAAATTTATTTTATTTATTGTTTGTGGTTGCATGCTACCATCTCATTGAAGATGAGAACTAATACTCCCACAATGTGTCTTTGTTTTAGAAATGTTTTCTTCATATAGTGTTTTTTAATTTGTTTGTGGTTGTCTCTTATTGATTGGGTTTCCTATCGAATAAAGGCATTTTTTTTCCTTTTGTATTTTTTCTTACCTTTTTCAGGGTTTTTTTTTTAATCATTTGTTTTATTCTACATTATTATCTACCTCAGGGTTCTCCTTCCACCTTACCACCCATGAACCATCATGTTAGTCTTTTGTGTCCCTCCCAGTCCCGCTTTTTCCTCCCTCCCCCTCTCTTGTTCTATGCTTCAATTTTGCTGAGAGTTAATTTTAAATTTTTCCTGTCTGTCTGTTTATTTTCCCTTTTTCCCTGGAATAGAGGTTCTCCAGAGGAAAAATATTTCTTCTGGATTTTTTTAGGTTCTCTGCTCATAATTGTGAATGTGTACTTACTTGATCTGACTCCAGCTTCTCAGTAATTTCATCCTTATCTGCTGCTTCTGGGTAGGCTTGGTAGAAGGTCTTTTCTTGGGACTCCACTGTAATGGTCAATACAGGATCATAGGCTTCCTGGAGTTAGAGGTTTTTCCTTAGGACCTGGTAAGGGGTATGCTTATAAGGTAAACTGTAGACTAAGGTATCATAGGGAACAAAGACATAGGTTCCATCAGTCACTTTCAGATCATGAGCCCATTCCAGGAGATGCATCTGAGTCTCTCCCCCAATCAAAGCCAAATGCATACACATGATGATTCCTGAAACCAACAAAGCAGGGAAGTTACGGAAGCAATATGTTAGTAAAACTACAGATTGTTAAAAATTAATAACTGTGGTAGCCAATTCATAGTTGATTTCTGTCTTCTGCCTCCAAGATGAGTAAGTTGTTGAAATCCTGAGCTGAGGTTCAGGTATGTTCAGGGGGTCTGAATTAGACCTCGTTTGAAAAACAGACATGTCTACTGGCTACAGGCCTAATAGGAACAAGGGAAAAAAACAGCAAATGGGAAGAAGCTTAATAAGAGGCTTTGAGATTGAAACTCTTGGGTTTACATCTTATGGTCACCTAGCTCTCTACCCCTAGGTAATTTACTTAACCTCTCCACCTCATTCATAAAATGGAGATAACAATATGTACTTCAGGGGGTGATGGTAATGCTTGAAAGAGCAATTCCTTCAATTGCTCAATAAGAACACAGTAAATAGCAGCTATTATTATACCTAAGTATAAGAAGTCTAGAAAAGAGATGATGATATTCCAAAAGCCACGATTACCTTTGATTGCCCACCTCCCATGAACATACATTCCGATAGATATAACCAATTGTCTCACCCTTATCACAGTCATTTTAGACAATGAATGACTTTAATTCACACTCACCTATAAATGTTACTAATATTATAGATGATATGCTCAACTGTTAAAAATATAACTTCTCTATAGTTGGAATTACTTTGTACTCAATTTAATTCTTCCTAGACGTATGAAGCTATGTTGTTTGACCAGGCTATGCTAGACTACAGTGGATTAGAGGAGGCCACAGTTGAAGACTGGCAGCTAGATCATGAGACTGAAAGTCCTATATCCAATTTCGCCCTTGGATGCTAAATGAGTTTAGTTTAAGCCCACTTGTGCTTCAGTGCCCACATCTTTGAAATGTGGATTCCAGTGCATTTCACAGGTACATTGAGTAGTTTAATTAGATAATGCCTGACAAGTATTCTGAGCTCCGTGAAGAAAGGTAATGGTCCTATTGCAGTTGGTAAATATTAATTATACATGCTTACTCAGAACTTTTAATCTCAGTAACTGAGTATGCTTAACTAGGTTCAATGCCTGGTCATTGCCATTTGCCTGTTGCTTCATCTATGTTCAGAATTCTTCCTTACTTTTCTTAAATACCCCCAGAAAGTGTTCCCCTGTGAGCCAGAGCTGGGACCCTTCATTTTTAAGGTGTAACTAATAAGTTATGAAGTTGATTTAAACACAACACAACATGCACACACACAACATAACATTCAAATAATTCTTTCAATAAGATTACTCTAACATGTTCTGCATGTATTATGATACGTAAATCTTCCTTCAAAGAAGCTACATCATGAGCCACAAAAGGAAATCAGCCTTCCTTGTTCATAACCACTCATGGTATAATGGAAAAATGGTAGTGATGTTTGACAAGGTGAAGGATGGTTGCAGAAAGAGAAACAAGAACCAAAGGCCTCTAAACCCCTGCATTTAGCTACAGCATTGAACATGAATTCATCTGTCAAATTAGTCTAGTAATACATCCATTGAGCTAAGTCAGGTGCTTCAGTTGGTTGACCATTTCGTTTGGCAACATTCTTGGCAAGTAGGACAGTATTGGCATCTTTCTTCTATAAAAGAGAAATTAGATGATTTGACTAAGGTTATCCAATAGAGCTACAATTCTGTTTAATTTACTTAAAGCAATGCTAAAATCTCTTTACTGACTGAAAATATTAAGTAGAACTAAATGCTTTGTGTTTATTGAGACAAAAATCAAATGCTTTAACGTACACTATGTGTAGTAGATGCTGTGGTGTGCCACCCAGAGGTACTCTTCAGGTTGGGGGCACTCATTCCCCTAGCAGCCAGAGGTGTGACACAATCATTATATATCTCAGGGAATTTCCCTCAGCTGAAAGGACACACCTCTGCCAAGGTCACCATACCCTGAACTGACTTCTATCCTGGCACTTACAAGATGTTTTTCCTCTTATTTGTCAGCCTCCGTTATGAAGCTATGAGATCAGGGACTATAATTTATCTCCATTCCCAATATACAATTATGGACTCAAGAAATGTAGCTTAAAGAAAGTTCAAAAATTTCAGAAAGTTTGATTTTGCACTTGAGTATCTTTTGTGAGGTCCTTGAGTTGTGAGATGTGGGCATATTTGGTTTGTTAATATGCAGCAGTACTTTGAGGTGATAATCCTGGCCAAGTAGATAGTGCTTGGTGTCATTAACGCTGCTCAAGCCCTTGCCAACCCTCAACCTGAGTTTCTCTTATTTTTTCTTTCATTAACCCATAGTGAGACTATTTCAAGCAAAACTCAGAATTGTTATGACTGGAAAGTCCTTTGAGATCATCTAGTCCCTCTCATTGTCCCATCATCTTTAGATAAGGAAATGGAAGTCTCTAGAGGAAATGATCACAGGCTTCTTTATTTTTTGCATGCCAAGACCTTCCCATTGAATGCAATTAAAGTATAAAGCATAAATACTGAATTCAAACAACAGCATCTTAATTTAATAGATGGAGTGCCTTGTGAACAGGGATTCGTGAATGCATCTGTTCTACATGATGATTTTACTAAATAGCTTTATTATCTCAAAATTACATTCATTAAAATGGGATTTTACCTGTAAGTTATTGTCAGGAAAGGATTAGTGGACAGAAACCTTTAATCCTAAACAAGGCCGGGGTCACCAGGTCATCATTGAATAATACCAATTTGTAAGTTTCCATCCTGATTGTTAACAGTGAAGCCATTCCATAGTCAAAATAAGGACCAAGAGATATTGCCTCCTAAGATGCCATCTCACCGGAATGGTATTAGCACTTTCTCTGAACTATCTGAGCTTTGCTTTCATGCTGTGTTACCCACCATGGCACTGAGGGTCTAGGGCCCTCTCTTGTCATCCTCTATGCTAACAGCAGGGAATGAGGTGAAATTCTAGAAGCCAATTTCCGAGTCAATCAACCCCTACATTTCCTATGTTGAAATACTCTTATATTGAAATACTTTATCCAATATTTCCTTGAGATTGACGAGCAAAGTTTCTGAGAAGGCAAAGTACACTTTATTTCTCACAGGTCACTGGCCATGTAGTCCTCAGGGGAGGAAATGAGCCCAGACTCACACCTACCCAGCCAAGTGACCCCGCTAACAAGTACCCAGGATTCCCCTACAACTCAGATTGGTATGTTCAATCCACAGGATGCCCCCATTCTTCTGTCTTGATCTTCAATTTGACCCTTCTATGAGCTTTCCTACCACTGACGTGAGAGAAAGTGGAGAGCATACAGACAGGTCAGAGAAGGGGGCATGTGACATGATTTGGCCTGAGTCACAGTACCCTAGGATTCACCCCATGTGGCCAGATTCAAGGTAGATTAATATCCTCTGCCTCAGTTTTTCCCCATCCAGTCTATAAAATGGATCTACTAGAACAGGGTGGGAAGCTCTGGAATCTGCATGCTTCCCAGCCCACTTCCCAGTGCAGTTCAGGGCAGTAAGAGCTGAAAATAACTTTTTATAGTGGCTGTTTCTGTTAGCTGAGGACAACCCACACATTTTCACCTAACTTCTGAGACCACCAACTTACCTGCCACTGGTGTAGAGCTCAACTCATTGGTTCCAGTAGCTCAGTGTGATGCTGGACACATATTGCACTCAATGGCCACACCATCTGCATCTTCTTGTGTTATTTTCAGACCCAATAAACTGCTATTAATGCAAGTGTATTTATTACCTTCACACCGCTCCACTACAGATAAGTCTTCAGTGTTTCTCCCCTCCTTGCAAAATGTTTTCTTCAACTTTTCCTATACTGCTGTATATAGATAAGTCCTCTCAAATGCAGAAAATAGAGGTTTGGAGACCTCCTCTTGTACGGAGTCTTGAATAATTTTATCAGTATGGATAGTGAAACCTCCTGAGAGAAAACAACCTTTCACCACATAATTTATTGATATTTTGTATACTAAGTCCTATACCTAACTCCCTATACCTAATTTGCTATAGTCTAGCAGTACCGTTCTCACGATGCCATTACTGCAGGAAAACAGGAAGATAGCTAGTACTTCAGAACACTTAAAAGAATTCCCGTCAGTAGATGCCAAAATTAAGAAAGAAAAGTGGAAGAGCAGAATCATATACCATACATAGAACCCAGGCTCTCAAAAGAGCATGCCTTAGGGGCAAACCTCAAGTGGGCAGGAGGTAGTAGAGCATAGGTTTATTAGACCAGTGATTCTCAAAGTCCTCTGGACAGGCAGTATCAACACCCCTGTGGACTCACTGGAAATGCTAGTTTTACAGTCTTAACCCCGCTCTCCTCAATCGGAAGATCTGGAGGAAGGACCCAGCCATCTGTGTTTCAACAGTCCTCCAAGGGATTCTGGTGTATATTTCTATTTGAAAAGGTGCTGCTTTAGACCAACCTGCACACACCCCCTAGCTTTCCCTTCACTAGTTGCGTGGCACCGAGCAATTTAGTAATACTCTCTTAGCCCCTGAAGTCTCATCCCTAAATTGTATTAACACCGGAGGGGTTAATAGCACAAGGGTAGAGTGTGCAAATGGTGCATGAGACAGGAATTGGCCTTACATTATAGGGATATTGCCAAAATCGAATGAGATGGTCCATAAGAAGCTCCTGCCAAATGATTAGCACATATAAGTTCTCAGGAAAGTTAGCTGCTATCATCGTTGCTGTTGTTCCTGTTATTGTTTTGCACAAGAATCTTCAATATTTTTATTATGCAGAAGAACTTTCAATAGATGAGAAGAGGCTAGCCAGGTTGCTGGCAATAAGATAGTTACCTAATTTTGGAAGAACAGATGGCTATTCTAATGGTGTCCTGTTTACTGAATATCACATTGTGACAATGCATTCCCTATTTGGGAGGATTTACAGGCATCCCTAAACGGTTCAACAACTTAGTTAAACCTAAATTGAAAGGAT
Organism: Uropsilus gracilis; assembly: GCA_004024945.1. NCBI lineage: Eukaryota > Metazoa > Chordata > Mammalia > Eulipotyphla > Talpidae > Uropsilus > Uropsilus gracilis. Next base: position 29,133 of record PVHY01006336.1, read on the forward strand.
TTCACTATCAGTCAAGCATTGATAGGCAAAAAGGTGAGAATAGAGGACTTGAAATAGCCATTTGAAAAGTTCTCTAAAGAGCTTTTCAGTGGGCCTCCTGCTAGTCTTTGTAGGAATTAGCAAAAGAGCCTCTTCTGGGTAATTGCAATGCCACAGGTGCTCTGCCTGGCGAAAGGTTGCTCTTTTGTGCCATTGGGTCAAATCCTGCATCAGGGCTCAGGGTTTAAGGAGTGCACTGGATTTTGACAAACCCATTCAGCTAGATTCCCTCCACAGCCACACAGAGCAGCCCCGACCAATAGGGAAGCCTTTGTCTTTGAGTTATATCTCTTTTATTTAGTTTTGTCAGAAAGATAATTGGTGATTGTCCTGAAGTTTAAAGGAAATGAATTGAGAATCAGGGCATGGATGAATCCCCCCTTCTCCGGGGCATCATTTACCTCATATTTCTTGGTGTTAATAATGACTACATCTAGACTTGTTATATGAGACTCATATTTGTTGTAAAACTTGAAAGAAAATACCTATGTCTAGGATAATTCTAAGGATTAAATGAGATTATCAGTATGCAAATACCTTATAAACTGTAGAGAGCTGTTCAGATGTAAAGTGGTATTGTTGTTGCATTCATTGTCTCTATGGTAGCATCCAATGACACCCCTGCTGTTCCCCCTCCTCAGGGCCCACAGTTATTATTGCTATTATTGTCTTTATCAATTTCTTGGTATTGTATAAGTACAATTTAGACTTGTTTCTGTGAAAGTCACTACTCTCTCCAGTACCAGCGATATTTCCTCACTGGAAATATAAGTTGACAAAAAAGTGAAGTACCATCCCAACCAGCAGTAGGCTAAGATACCTCTCCCATCCCTTCCTGTGCCATCCCTCCCTCACCAGTACTATCTGCATGGAGCTGTGGTCACTGTTTTTTTTTTTTTTTTTTTTTTGTGAGCAGATCAGACAAACCAATCTTCAACTATCTCTATTACTTCCAAATATTGTCAGGTCTCTCCAGAGGAAGGGCTCGCTTTCCACTGAACTTTGTACATTGTAGAAGGCCCTTTTTTGAAGGTGCATTTCGGGACCCAGAGGGGTTAAGAAGTAGCCTTGCATATACAAGAAAGGAAAGAGGATGAGCCCTGCCTTCCTCAGTCCTCTTCAGTGGAGGACACACAAAGCAATGCCTTTTTAAGTAAAGAGAGTAACAGCTACGATTGCTTTGCCCATTTGGGGTCCTACCAGTTAAGCAGGACTAGAAATGCAGCTAAAGATTTGATCTGATATGCGCTGTGTCTGTCCTCACTACTTCCTTGGCAAAATCCATACTCTTTGGTTTCTGGTTCAGTTTCTCAGCAGATTTTCCAAATTCTGATAGGACCAGAGAGGTGTCACAAATCTGCAGGCCCCTTGGCCAAAGTCCTGACTATTTTTGGGTCTACTTTGGACCCTGTTTCTCACAGGGTCCACTGACTGATTACTGCTGTGAACAGTTGATCGAGTGCATGAGAAGTTTATGTCACTTTAATACTCACCCCTCCCACCACTCCTGTCACAAGCCAACCATCACTTGGTGTACCCTCAGATACCTACAACTGGCTGTACCAAGTGTGAGTGCCACTCACTCCTTTGAGCACAGCACACTGAGCCTCCAGAGGTCATACTTCGGCCACAGTCCCACCCATGGCTCAGTTTCCCTGCCCCCTACCTCCGCTCCCATTCTGGCTCGGGTCGCTGAGGTCCCAGCATGCCTCATCTGTGTCCGCCTGTGTTTTGTCAGAAACCAGAGGCAAAGTCCTGGAATGTAGAGCTTTGTCTTCACTCCCTTTTATCTCCCTTTTTGAGTCCTTATTTCACTTCCTGTTGTTGTCCTCCCTCTCCAGGGTCTTTGCTCCATAACCACATACCTTCCTCTCTAAGCTTTTTCCCCCAGCTTAAATTTTCCATTCTTTTAATAGGCTGATCCACACTGTTATAAAGAAAACAATCTCATTAACCAAAATCATATTAAGATAAAAGTGGCAATTAAAGGAAATTTATTTGCACCTTAACCTAAAAGCAATGGGTTCTCAACTCTAGCTGCATTTTGTAAGCGTTTGGGAGGTTGTTTTATACCTTTACCTGTGTCCCACTGCAGACCATCATATTATTTGGACCAGGCACCAGTCATTTTGAAAAGATGTCCAGGTGAGAACCATCACCCTAAAGGAATGAAACTCAAATGGTGGGACAATGTGAACATTTGCTCTCTTCCTCAAAAGGATTGTGGGTGGTGAGCACTCAATTCTAACTTTTCACAGTTTGACAGCCCCAAACACTTCAGGGTCTGGATTTATTTAACATTTCATGGTTGAGGCCAAATGTCATTTCAAAGAGTAGACTATTTAGAATGGGTGGGATATGAAATGCTCGTGGAATGTAAACTGGCAGGAGACGCTGAGCTTCATGAAGATTTGTAAAATATTACAAAGTTATGATATGAAATACGTTGGCCTGTGTTGGTCATGAATTGTCCTTGGAATGGTTTGATATCTTTAAAAATAATTCTGTGCTCGCTATGAAAGTACCAAGCTCAGTTAGGAAGTAATCAGAGTCACACTGACTGCTTACCCTTATAGGATCTTGTAGATTAAAGCTGGAGGCAGACTACTGTAGTTCTTGGAACTAAAAAGTCTTGCCCTCATCCTCCCATAATGATCATAATTAAGGTGCAGTACTGGAGACCCTTGAAATTTAAAATGAGCTTCTTGTTAGTAGTCAGGTCTAAGCTGGACCATTCTCCAAACAGTCTTTTGTTATGTTAAGGAGATGACAGGGACCATGATGAAGCCTAAAAGTCATCAGCTGGATGACACTGACACCTCTGTCCTAAAATGTGGAGAGTCTGCACTTGGGGGCATGTTCCCACAAATCACTCCTACTTTCCAAAGAGAGGTAAAGTGGGGACTTTTGAAACTGGAATAGGAAAAAAATCACAATCAAGTGTCTCAGGGGCCAGCAGTAAGTGTAAATAAAGAGAGCTTCTTCCAGAGGACCAGGAAGGGTCCCTATTTTCCAAAATCCACCCCACTCACCCTGATGGCCTCTTCAGTGGGTTAGTTCTTTGCAGACTTTGGACACTTTGTCCATTGTCTCTGCAAGAAGCATCTTTACACATAAAATGGCTCTTGGAAGGGGAAACATTAAAAGCCAGGCAACATTCTCATTTTCTATTATTTCATTTAAGAGGTTAGCCCCCCCCCCTCCCCTCCATATCAGCTAGACAGGTTCTGCAGAGAGAGAAGCCCTGCCTTTGGGACAGTGGGGGAGAAGATAAAGGGTGTTATATTTTGGGCTAGAAAGAAGACAAAGTCTAAGTGAGATGTGATGACACTAAGGGAAGGGCCATGTTCCCTACGCCCCACTTAACCCAGACTCTCAAGCAGGGAACCAGGGCAGGGTCAAGCAGTCACACTGGGTATGCAAGTGAAGGCATAAGAGCCCACCATCCCCTCTTCTTGCTTTTGCAGCCCTGACTGGCAAACCGGTGCTGCTTCGTTAGCAGGACGGATGGTATTTGATCACGTGTTGACTAATTAATTTATTTCTCTCTCCCTCTTCTCCCTCATCTAGCTACCTTCGTAAACAAACCTTTTTATCTTCTGTTTCACTTCTCTCTGGGTGTCTGCTTTTGTTTGTCTCAAATTAAGCACGCAGATGAGGACTGACACCCAGGTCACCCCGTTTCCCATGGGGTCTCCCTGGAACAATGACACAAGGGCACTGGTCACCCATGAGGAAAAAATACGCAGAGGCTGTCAAAGGTAGACCTCCATTCAGTGATTGGAACAGACAAACATGGAACCACAGGAACAACCCTCTCCGGCTGGCCTGAAACCATCAGGGCATAGAGGCTGTGGAGACACGGCTGCTCTTGATGTTTGTTCTCCCCCAGATCGGTGCTGGACAGCAGGTGCTGAGAGCAGGAGCTGGCCCCCAAGGGCATTTTAACCACAGAGCTCTTTGTACCTCTATTCAGCTAATAAAATAGACTCTTCAAACAGGACAGACTTGGGGCCTGAGTGTAATTGAAAGAGGAGGAACACAGGAAGAACTGAGGAGTAATGTGCTAGCCTCGAATGTGGGAGGAGGGAAGCTCTGGGAAATTGTAATATTATTCACTGGAGCCACCTTTAAACCTCAGCCAGGAGAAAGCACTCACTGTGAATTCTGTCTGCCTAGCGAATCTACTGCAGAGCTTTCTGAATGCTCTGGCTGTCTTGTCCTGTGGTCAGGACGACCCCTACTGGTAGGCCGTGGCTCCGAAGAGCACTTGCAACTCAACTGGTTGTGTGCACCCAAATGTCTTCATCCGAAGAAATGACTCCAGCATGAGCCCACTGGAAATAGTTCATGACAGTTACCAGCACCCGGATGGGAGAAGGGAGTATCCGAGACAAGGCCGGGTAGCTATTTTTATTGTCTAATTCATAATTCACACAAGCCCAAGAGAAAATCCCTTTGTCCCAGCTGTTTCCCAGGAATGAGGCTGCCTCGCTGTAGCCGGGGTTGGCAGGTCCTATAAATCCTGAGGCCATCTGGTGGTAGGAAATGAAACTGGAGAGGGTCCTGGAAGTCTGGCAGTCTTCGTTGAGAATTACGTATTCAAAAGAGTAGCCTGGGTCAAAGGATGGGTCCCTGTTGATCCACTCAGTGGCTAATTGAGCAGCCACCTCAGGCAAGGCCTTTGAGACAAAGGGTCACAAGCCCAAGGGCCCACTACCCCTATCTTGTCAGGGCATGCCACACGGCTGTGGGAGAGACATGAGGGCCAGAAGACGCAAGCACCACAGGGCCTTGAAAGATGCAAGGCCATGATGTCCTCACTGTCTTCTGGAAGCCACAAACCAGAGCATTAGGAGAGAGAAAGGTCAGGATCCCAAAAACATATTCCTCCTGCTTCCAGAAAGCTAATGAAGAGAGACTGGAAGGTTCGCCTGTTGTTCCGAGATGGATTAGTGGTATTTCCAAACATCTGTCAATGAGAAAAAGACTTGTTATTCATCGTACTCCTGAAGCTTCTGGAAATAACAGTTATCAAAGGAGAACATCCCCCAATCTAAAAGTTTCTTAGCCTAATCCTGACCAAAATGCCTTTTCTTCCTGAACTTCCTCTGCTTTCCATACAGGCTCATCTCAGTAGGTGACACTACCATCCACTATACAGTCGTTTGCTTCAGTTATAAACCTAGAGTCAACTGAGACTCTCCATTCTTCTTTGTCCCCACATTCTCTATGTCACCAAGACCCATAGATTCCATTTCCATAAGTAGCTATTCTCCTCAAAGTACTGCAAGGAATATATTGCTTAACATACACATGTGCTTACAACAGGCATGTTGTTAGCATTATATCAGTGATATTACTATCATTCATATAGTTTTAAATGTTTCATTTTTTTCTATCATTTGCCCTTTTGAAAGAAACAGATATATACAGGTAAAAACAATGCAAACTAAAAAAGGTTATGACTGAATTAGCCCAAAGAGAGGAAGACAGGCAGGATCCCCTCTCCCCAGACTTTAGGGGAGAAGACAGAGGAGAAATATCTCTCTGAGTTGCGTATTGAAAGAAAAGTTAGCCAAGTGAAAGGGATTCGGGGGGGGGGTGCAGATAGCCTTCCAGGCAGAAAGAATTAGCAAGCAGTAAGATTCAGGGGTGTTTCTCAGAATCCCAAGGCTTTTGTCCTTCTTGGATCTGTGGTGTCAGTTGAGGCAGGGGCCCTATCACCAGCATCTTATATGTCATTCATACGTTTTTAGATTTAATCCTATGTACAATGATTTTAAGTACTGTTATAATCACCTAGTTTTTTTTTAAAGGTTACTCAGAGTTCAGAATGCAAAACAAACCTTAGAAATCTGACTGCAGAATTGAGGCTACTAGGGGTGAGGTGGTGGGGGAGAAGCAAAGGGTAGTATGGACAACTGTAGAGGAGTATGGATACTTTAGCAGTCAGTGGTGACCTACATCTGAGGAGGTGTGAATTTATTCCCCCTAAATCATATATAGTGTTTTAAGTCAATGTTACCTAAATAAAAATATAATACTAAAAGGTGGCTCATATGGAGAATGGGTAGGTAGGAGAATGGAACAAAACTGGAGGTGGGGGGATTGGTTTGGAGGCTGGTATAGAAATCCATATGAAATACGATGCTGAACAAAGAGAACAAGAGTAAAGATGTAGAAGAATGGAAATGAATTCCATCACAATTTTAAAAATCAAAAAGATTAGGAAAATAGGAAAAATAACTTGGGAACTGACAAGTTGTAGATGGTAGAAAGGACACCAAGATAGTTTTAAGCATTTCAGACTTAAACAAGCGGTTGGAAGATGATACAAATCTCTGATAGGGAGAAGGGTAGGAATTATATCAGAATATTAGACATGTTGAGCTGGGCAATGCCTGTAGAATGTACAAGGGCAATACCAAGCAGACAGCTTGGTATACTGGATATCAAAATAGAAAGTTTAACAAAAGACATAAATTTGGGTTTGATTAGTTCATAAAGGGTAATTGGACACATAACAGTCTTCAAAAGAGAGTTATGGAATAGAGAAAGAAGGCAGACTACAAACCCCTGAGATTCCACAGCAATCAAAGTTCAGGTAGAGAGAAAAGAAAGCATAATGAAAACTTAGATGCAATGTCAAGAGAAAAAACAAACTCCAGGAGACAGTGGTATCTTACAATCTAAAGAGGATGAAACTTTGTAGAGAAACACTGTTTATCACCTCTCACAACTCTGCAGAGAAGTCAAGAAAGCTAAAGATAGAAAGTATCTGTGGCTATAGAAAGTAAGGCTGCGAATTGGGGGATCACAGTGAGCCAAAAATGAATGGGAATTAATGAAGTGGACTTAGGAAATACAGTGGACTCTTTCAAGATGACACATGTGTAGCCTTTCTCCAGCTCTTTACCTTTCTCTGCAATCCCATCTCCTATAGTTGCTAGGGTAAATTCTTGCCATTCTACAGTTACACACATAGCACATCATCTGTCAAGCATAGGATTGGGAAAACATCACTTTTTCTGCTTAAATGCCCTCTTTTCTCTTACTAAAGTCCACGTCTGGGTTTCCTGATGAAATTAATCTTCAAGACCCCATTGAAATATTCTCTACAAAATGAAGCTTTAATTGACACTCCCAGGTTAAGTTCGTTGTTTCTCTGTCTAGGCCTTATATCCATCATAAAAGGTGTTGCCAACTTAAACACTGTTCTTATTTCTTGTTGACATGGCAACAGGAATACTAAATTTTTGCAATTTCTGTACTTAAATGACCTTATAATTTGGGCAACACTTTATGAAGAACTGAGCCTGCTGGATTGAGAGTTCCTGTTGGTCCTTTTTATAACCCTAAAGCCTAGCCAAGTGCCCAACAAACAGCAGGCATCAGATAAATGTTTATGAAAAAAAGTAATAAAACACCAAAGTTGATCCAAGGTCAGGAAATAGCCTCATTACAGAGATTTAAAAGAATTAATTGCTTAGGGGAGATGTTAATGAGGAAAGTCCTTAGTAAAATTTTAATTCCGACCAAGAGTCAAAATAATGGCTTGGCTCTCTTCGGGCTAATAAGCAGCACCCATGCGTGCTGGTCAAACCCAAGTTATTGTTCGTTGCCAGCAAGAATCCTGCCTGTGCCAATAACCCTGTCTGTTGGTTATTATTCTCAAGCCTAATTTTATGAGGAAGCATGACCCCTCAAGAAATCAGTCAGGGACACACCTACTAAATCTTAAAGCATCTTGCTGTAAAGAATACCACATGAGTATGCCCCAACATTGTAATAGGTGGAAGCTGGTTAAAATAAAGGTCAAAATACTTGGGGAGGAAATGTCTCACCAAACAGTAGGATCCAGAGACTTCTGAGTGTACAGGACAGAGGAGAGGGGAACTTCCGAGTGTATTGTGATGATGGTGGAAAGGTGGTTCTGACTTGATTTCATAAATATAAAGACCTCAAACATATTCTTAGATTTTCAAAAATAATCTAATCCAGTTTCCCCCCTTCTGAAATAAGGTTTGTTTCTGTTCTGTGTTGAAGGCATAAGGGTAAGATTCGTGATGGGTGAAGTGTGAGACATAGACTCAGCTTTCAAAGTCTGAACTTGTGCTTCTCTTTCCACCCTCCTGCAACCCCAGTCTTTCCTCTGTCATCACAAAATGGGCACCAGGGCACTCTAGGACCAGTATCTCTGAAGTACCATGAAGTACCAGGGCACTCTAGGAGCAGTATCTCTGAAGCACCTTACCCCTGAACTGTATTGTGACAAATATATGAAGCTATATGACATCGTTAACCTTATGGGACCTCACTCTTTTAACCACCAAGAGTGGGCAATAGTGAGGGCAACTCACATGGGACACAGAAGCCTTTCCACAGCACTGGGCAAGGCAGCCAACCAACTGCCTCTTCTTCCCCAAACACACCTAGTTTGATGGGGCCTCTCCCAGAAGTGGTACATTTAAAGCAGAAATTAGCACTTGGATAATAAAGGCTAATATTTACTAAGTGCTTGCTATGTGCTGATAGCAAAACTCTTTGGATATATTATTTTTAATATTCAACTTGAAAAAACACCCCATCACAGCACTTTAAGGTGTGTACTATTGATACCCTCATTTACTGATAATAAAGTTGAGGCTCAGAAGGAGTAAGTAATTGTACCTGAGGACACACTGTGGTCAAATGGGAATCTGCACCCCAGTTAACTGAGTTCTGTATTTGATGGCGCGCCAACAGCCTCTTACCTATGATGTCACTGAGACCACCATGATTATACCTTCTATGCTAGCCAGACTGAATTTGAGTGATTCATTTGTGGTTAAAACAAAACACTTTAGTCCCTTATGAAGTGGTATATATACACAATGGAATATTACTCATCAATTAAAAATGACAAATTCGACGAATTTATAACAACATGGATGTACTTAGAAGAAATCATATTAGCAGAAACAAGTCATAAAGAAAAAGACAAACCAAATGGTTTCACTAATATATGGGATATAGTGAAAAAATAAAGAAAAGACTTGAGGAAAAGTCAAAACAAGCTAAGCACCAAACTGAAATGCACAACTTAGAGTAGGAGGGAAAAGGGGGGGGAGGGGAGGGGGGTAAACCCCTGGAATTACAATGTTGTTGTGAAATTTATATATAAATAAATTAAAATTTTAAAATAAAAAAAAAGAATAAATTAGGTAAGGAGGGTAATGTTAGGAGGAGCAAACGAATTCATTATCCAACAAGCAGAAACTTGCCACTACTGTACAACCCCAGACTCAGGACATTTTCCACTCACTCAGGGGTCAGTGGTTCACAGCTGGGGGTGGGGACCACCAATCACACAGCATTCCCTATAAAGCTAATCCTGGTCTGAGAATGGAAATCAAGGGAGTGCAACGTTTGGCATGCTGGCCCTGATACTCAATGTCCTTGTTTGCAAAATGGCGATAAATTTCACTTAATGCTTTGGAGGTTAGGGATTTAATAAGACAAAATGCTGAGCACACAGTTGCCTCTCAATAAATACTAGTTCTTCTTTGCTCTTTGGGGAGAGGATTGCATTGGGAATCAGGAGGCTGGGTCCTGGATACAATCCTGCCATGACTCACCATGTGGCATTGAAAAAGGATGTATATCTCTCTCACTCTCTGTCTCCAACACACACCCATTCCCTGCCCGCTTAGCTGGACTAGAGGATCTTCAAGTCCTGTGCTTCTCTGACAAACATTTATTCTGGTGTTCTGTACCTCTTCCAAGCAGTGACTATCTAGACCTCTGCACTGTTCAACTGCTTTCTGAATCATTCAGCATGCTCTAAGCTTTGCTGTTCTAACTAACTTTTCACTGGAGTTAGAGTCCCCTAAGTGGTTTGTATTTACTTCAATCTGGAAGATTCCATTCCCCATGATTTTTCCTTTTGGTTTAGAATCCTTTATCAAGTACCTATCATGGGAAGTATCTGCACCCCCAATGCTGGAGTAATGCTACCCTGAACATCTGAGTTCCTGAAATCATTCACTGTCTTATCATCACTATGAACAAGTATATATTCAGATCCCAGGATGTGCTAGACCTATAACTACCCAGAAAGTAGGAGACTATAGGGCCTGACCAAGCGCTCTCACCAGAAAAAACAACTCTGTGCCTCAGTGGAAGGGAGCCACCCTGCCCAGAAACGTGACTCCGCTGCAAGGCTAATGTGGAAGTTCCCTGTGGATTTTCTCACTACTGTGTCTCCCATGCTTTGCCCAGTGCCAGCATCTACTCAACAAGTATTTCTTGAATAGGTAGTCAAGAGAGGACATGGACCACATGTTTGCTCTTACTATCTTCTTGAATAGGTACTATTTTAAGCCTTGGTCAAGAGCTGCCTTTGATGAAATTATCCACTATGTAAAATTTGTCTTCAAACTTCAAGTCCAGTCCACTCAGCCCTCTGCTTTAATGGGGAGAAAAACAACCACTAGAGAAAGAGGCCCTTGTAATCATTTCCACTTTTATGTAAAAGAATAACGTTGACACTTTCCCCAAGTGTCCTCTCCCTTCCCTAGTTAGCTGCGGAGGACAGATACTGGATGATTCCACTTATATGAGATATCAAAAATATCAATCACAGAAGCAAGCAGAAGAACAGTAGATGCTAAGGGTTTTGAGTAGTTCTTGTTCAATGGGCATACAGTTTCAGTTAAGCAGCATGAATAAGTTCTCGAGATCTGCTGTGAGACAGTGTCTATTGCTATTGAACCGTGTTGTGCAAATCCACATGTGGGAAGACAGTAGATGTCATTTAAGTGTTCATGCCACAATAAAAAGGTTTTAAATAACAATTGTGCTTTTATTTATAGCATTTTCCAGGTTTATGCATTTGTGACATGGGTACTTCATCAAGCCACACCTCAGAAAGTAGCCCTTACTGCTTGTTCTCTTTTGATGTAGCCCCTTGTGAAACCACCCCAAGCCAAAGCTTTGTCCTTCCATTCTTTCTAGGATCTATTTCACACATTAGGTCATAGATCTAACTCCACTAGAACTATCTGTAGAATCAGAAAGTTGTATGTTGCCCTGGCACTGCGTCTTGGTCCCCACTCCCAAGATTTTACAGAAGAAAACGTTCTAGAAAAGAAAAAATAGGAAGACAGGGAAGAAAAAGAACACAGAGGAAGAAGGAAGGGAAGAAGGAAGGGTGGGGAAGAGGAGGGGACACTGGGGCGAGAGAAATGTTCTAAGCCTTTCCCTGCTGATTTGGGGTGACAGACAACATTTATAAAGCTCTTCTGTAAAAGACATTGTCTTCAAACAGGCTGGCGGAAGGCTTTCCGGGGGTTAATGGAAAATGTGGACATAACGAAAAGTTTGAAGGTATGAAATTTAGGGAACAGAATACTAGTGACCCACAGCGCTTTGGGGGTCGTTGCCTAGGTAACTCAGTTTCCAGCACCTGCATGGAATTGGGCTTCCATGGAAAGTAGCTGGAGCACAAGGACACGTCATTTCATTTCAGGAGGCTTTCATAATCTGCTGGGCAGCCTGATTTCACAAGGAAAACAACAGTTCTTTAAACATGTACAAAGAAAGACTATGATAAATAGCTCTGAGGAAAATGGTTCCTCATCCAGCTTGTCAAGCTGAGGACTTCTATGGATGATTGATCTCGTAGTTGCAGCCTGAATCAAGTTAACGGCTTGTGTAAGACAACATCAGGAAGACATAAAAAAGTATCATGAGAGAAACTAAATGAGTGCTCAGATGAGAGCTATTGAACCCAAATCTTGATTTAAAGTGTCTTGAATGATCCTTTTCCCACTCTCTTTCCTTCTTCCTTCCTCTCTTTCATTCTCTTTTGTCTCACTTTTTTAAGCTACAAATTGCAGTAAAACTGATGTATCTCTGTCACAAGGCTGAGCTCCACAGTGGGCTGCGATTTTTTTCCCATTACCATGTTTTTAATAAGCAAGAGCTGTCCTATACTCACCATGTCATTCACCGCTCCAATGTCTTCAATTTCCCATCTGTACACCCAAATCTCTGGCATGGCTACTCAGGGCATCCACTTCAGCACATCCTCTGAGTGTTCATAATCCTGCCAAGGACACCGATCTCCTGATAAATTCCATCAATGGGGGTTAGTAAAGCTTTTTGTAAATCACTCTTCAGCATCCACAGACCAAGACCTGGATTAGAATTTAAAGAGACACTTCTAATCCTTTAAATTGCTCCTACCTTAGCAGAGTTAATGCTGACCTAAATGATTGACCTGGAGATTAACAGAGTCCTCTGGATAAATGCGTCCTCCCAAAACGACTTGTCTTCTTCTACCTTTCAAAGTCAGGCTCACACACCCTCCGATATTACCTCTGTTCTTCCTTTTTCCCTTCTGTCTAATAACCACACATCACTCTTACTGTAAGACAGCTTTAAATGCCAGAACATTCATTGATTCTAGCCTAAGAAATGTATGATGATGCAGATTGGCTGCATACAAAATTCAAAATTGGTGAAATTTGTTTTCTTCTATTCTCCTTTAGGGCCTCCACAGCCTTTCCTTATAGGAGAGAACCCCTTACTCCCTCCTCATGCCCTCTACATTTTAGATCTAACCCTCACCCCTTAACAGTCCCCTCTGTTGTGAGCACCATTCATTCAGGGGCTCTGTTCTGAATTCTTAAGATAAGAGCTGAGATGCTGGTGGCCGAAAATAGCTTCTATGAAATGAATGTTAATATATGGTAAGTATTGTCAGATAGAAGCTTTATTGAGACATAATTCATATACCACAAAATGTATTCCTTACGGTATATAATTTGGTATTGTTAAATAGATTTGCAAGGTTGTGTGAAGATCACCAGTGTTCAATTCTGGAACATTTTTATTTATAATCACAAAAAAAGCCTTATTCCCATATAGCACCCATTTCCCATTCTCCCCCTCCTCCTAGCCCCTGGCAACAACCAATCTACTTTCTGTTTTTATGAATTTGCCTGTCCTGACATATAAACATGAACATACAATATGTGATGACTGGGATTAGCTTCTTTCACCTAGCAGCATATTGTCAAGGTTCATTGTAGCTTGTACCAGTACTTCATTCCTCTCGGTGAGTAAATGAAACTGCATGTTATTGAATATGCCATGTTGTGTTCATTTATCAGGTCATAGTGAATAATCCTCCTATGAGCTTTTTGTAGAAGTTCTTGTATAGACATGTTTTCAATTCCTTGGGCATATATACCTAGGTGTGGAATCTGGAACATGTGGTAACTTTAACTTTTTGAGGAAGTGTTTTCCAAAATGACTCTACCATTTTACATTCTCATCAGCAATTGCTTTTCTATATCCTTGCCAACAGTCACCATTATCTCTCTTTTTTTAGTAAGGTAAACTTTTTTACATGTACATGATCTCAGTTTATAGTCACAACAAACTTGAAGGTGGATATTATCCTCCTCATTTTGTAAATTAGGAAATCAAAACTCAGATAAAGTAGGGAATAATAATATTTTTGAGTGCTGCTGATGTGACAGGCATTCTTGGAAGCTGTAGACTCTAGCAATAGAGTCAAGGCAATTAACCAGGTTAATTGTAAGGTGACTCCATTGACTTATCCATAGGCCTTTAAATGCTTATTGAATCTCTAGACTTCTATGACAGGATAATTGATGTCTGTTTTTGAACAAAACTTCAAAACTATTGGGCCTAAAAATGTGCAAAAACTCTAAACCCATTTAGTACGATCTTAGGGGTCATTCCTAGAGACCTCCTAGAACCACTTTGTCAGAGGCAGTTGCCCTCCTGCCTGGTGTCTATGCAGGTGTCAATTTTCTCCTCTTCAGGGCGGCAGAGGCAGCTCCTCTTTCCTCCCAGGTGAGCTCCTCCAACCCACCAGGAATCTTCATACTTTTTCTCTGGGCTCTCACTTGCTCACGCTCTCTGTTTCTGTCTCTGTCTCTCTCTCTCTTTCTCTCTCTCTCTCTTACATATTCTCTCATGGTCTCCCTCAGGTTCATGTTCTTGGAGCTCTCCCACCCCAGGGTGATGCCACCCCTCAAGCCCCTTGCTCTTAGGCCCAGGTGTGTCCACTTACACATGGACCAGGCACATACACACAACCACAGAAAGGGTACAATACTACAGGTGCTGGTTATACCAGCTAATGGAGGAAACAGCCTGACCAACTCTTTAACCCTACACTGGAATGCTGAGTGAATAGCTCTGCAAGGCTGGAGCATGGGTTACAAAAATAGGTCCAGAATGGTATGTTCCTTGCTGATCACGTAGAACAAGAATTGGACAAGTGGTTTCTTGTGATAACCTGGGAGACAAGGGAGGTTGATGAAGACAACTGACAGCAGGAGAGGAAAGCTATAATAAAGCACAGTAGACAAACATCCACATTCTGACACAAGAGCTACCATGTGGGTATGAACCCATTGAGGACAATCAAGGAAACTAAAGCCAGCAGCTGCAGTACACTCTATGTGCCAGTCACTGTGTTACAAGCATGAGGGACACACTGTCACTTCACTTGTCATAAAACTCTATGATGCATGGGGTTATTTTCCCCAACTTCCCCAAATGAGGCTTAGCCCAGCAGGTATCCTGCATGGGTGCAGGCTAAGTCACAGTCAGACTTGCCTAATTTCAGTGCGGGCTCAGAACGACAAGTTTCAACCACTTTTCAATTGTTTCATATTAATCCTACCACACTTAATGTCCTTTTGTGAATTCAGTAATAATAACAATCTTTCTGTTCCTAGCATTCAGCGAATTATACATGCACAGCATCTGTGTAAATTATATGTATGTGTGTGTTCTTAAAAGAAGGATTGTTTGGGTTGCAAACAATATAATAACTACCAATTTTTGAACACCCCTTTTCAGCTATAAAGCATTACACGTACACATTTCATTTATTTCTCACAATAAACTGAGAGGTGGAGATAATGCTTATCCTCACAATTACAGACAGAGAAAAAGGTGAAAACCAGAGAGGTTAAGTGACTTGGTCAAGGTCACACAGTAAATGGAGGAGTCAGGGCTCAAGTTAAGCAGCATGGCTCCAGGACCCAGGGCACTATATTGCTTCCACATACAAAGAAGCTACACGGAGGATATTTTGTTTATATGTTGACCTACATATCTATTTATATATTTCATTATAAATGGGTTAATATTTCTCTAGCTTTGAGGGGCGAGGTGGAATCCTGACCTAGCTTTCTACCCTGTTGAGCCTGGAAAAACTTCACCATCATAAGAACTGAATGCTGCCCTCTTGCAGTCAGCTCCCACACTGAAATTAAAGCTGAGATTGCAATGACCCCATATAGCCACGGGATGTCGCGATTATACAAGTGTTCTAAAACTCAGCTCAATTACAACAAATTAGTAAGTGTTGTATGACTGTTGTACAAATATTTTAGAAAATGCAGAACAATACAAACCAGAAAAAAAAATTTATTTTTATTCGTTCTTTAAATTTCTGACAGCATCGATAAATGGTTGTTGGAATGCCTCCCCCTCCCGCTACGCACCCTCTGTTCCCTCAGACTCCTCTCTCTTTGTTATCGGTTGATCTGGGTTAAGTCCATTGGTCTCTTCCTTTTCTGTGGCAGTGTCCTTTTGCTGGGTGAGGAACTGTGTTCCTGGGACACGGCAAACCCTGCTGGTAGGTTTTCCAGTCTTAACTTTGCATTGGGCAGCCAGTCCGTGTTCGTTTGAGGTCTATCAATGTCTTCTCATTGTTGGCTGTCTTCTCCAGTTGATTCTCTGGGCCATTTTGCTGCTTCTTCGCTTTATAGTTCTGGCCTCTGGCTTAGGGGGCCATGTCCCAGCCTTTGTCAGTAAAGAAATTTCTCAAGGAAGATAGGCATCTGCAGATGGTCATTGAGGAGCATCTCCTCTCCCTCAGTTTGCAGCTTTGCTCTGCGGCCAATGCCCGGTCTCTGTGGCCTTCCTCTTCCGTGGAATGGGGAGGGGCGCCTTGCTCTCCTAGACGGCCTATCAGAAATGGAATTTTACCTCATTCACTCCGTGAGGCCGTAGGTATGATTCTGTGATAGGTCATCACCATGGTTGTTTTTTCCAGTCCTGTATGGGATGGCTCTCTCGATGTTCCTTTTCTTGTCTCCTAGCCAGATGTATGGGCAGGGTCTTTATCTGGTCCCTTGCCCATTCTATGTCAGAAAATAGTTTGCTTTTAATGCATACTGCATGTTTCTAAAATTATATTCAAACTCTGTATGAAATTTTGAAAACTTTTTAAAAATTTGATACTATAATATTACATGTATTTTCACTAAGGGTTGGGGGGCTAGGTGTTAAAACAATCTGCCTTCAAACCCTAGCTCCACCTTTCCTAGCCATATGACCTCAGCCTGGTTGTTTCCTGAAAACTAGGTTGCCTCTTATGAAAGAAATGATGATAAACAGAATGGCAACTCAGCATTGTTACGGGGACTAAACAAAGATGATATATAGTACATCTGGCACATCATAGGTACTAAAAACATGGTGTTTCCTATCCAGAGCACTTTAATATCTTGCTTTTGGGGTCTCATCTTCCATCTTACTATGTGCTTTAACATGTATTCACATCCTACATTGAATACATTCTGTGCTAAAAATTTTATATACTTTTTAAATGCTGCATTTGAAACTTATTACTGATGACTTCTCGGTAGAGTTTATATATACTCAGGAATTCTTAAAAACTGATACAATCTAGCCAACAATTTTACAAATACTTAAGTTTTTCTGAATAAAAATGTGATAATTTACAAATTTGATGCATTACATGTTTGACATATACTTAAATCTTTATTGATGTCAGTTATCTCCTTATTTTGAAATCAGTATTTTTTAATCAAACTTTGAATTCCTTTGCAATTCCCCAGAAAGTTCACAGGCTTTAGTCATTGTGCCTTTAGTGCTTAATGGCTTTAAAACAAAAGTTCCTGACTAATATTCTCATTTCAGTATGCATTATTTTATGACTGGAATATTTAACTGGGGTGGGGGGGGATTCTCCTCCCAGCAAAGACAGTCATAGCAGTTTCTTGATTTGGCATGAATGCTCTTCGTCTAGCTCACTGGGTATTATTCAGAAAGAGCTGCAGTGGTTACAGGTGGCAACGACAGGTTCTTCATCCAGGTAGAGCTTTTGAGGCAACATCAAAATAGCAGTTCTTTTAAGAATTCAGGTCTGAATTCTGCTGGAGCTATCCTTTTTAATCCAGCCTATTTTCTATTCCTTTACTGGGTATCAATTTGGTGAATTCTCAATATCCTATTTCCTCTTATTTTTTTTTTTTTTTGAGATAACATTGGTTGGCACCGTTGTTTGTGTTTTCAAAGCATAGGCTCGCCCCCCTCAGGTGCTGCTGCTGCTCCACACCACCACTGAAACACCCACAGTCCACAATAGTCGACTGTGCTCCCACCCCACCTTGCTCATGCACCTTCCCCTTCCCTTCCTGTAGGCTTGGTTTTATAGTGGCCCTCTTGGATTTGTTCCACTTTATCTGACCCTATGCCTGCTTGCACTGTATTCTAAGTAGAAGTGACACCTCTGGTAATTGCCTTTCTCCTTCTGACATTTCGCTTAACATAATCCCCTCCAGCTCCATTCATGTTTCCACAAAGAGTTACTTTTTGATAGCTGAGTAGTAGTTATCCATCTGTATATATTTGTTATATGTATAAAGTATATAAATCATATCTTCCTGATCCTCTCATCTGTATCTGGACATCTAGGTTCTATCCATAGTTTGGTTATTGTTAACAGTGCTGCAATGAACATGGGAATTCAAGTTTCCCTTTGAATTAGTGTCTTTATGTTCTTCAGGTAGGATAACCTGGAATGGGGTTGCTGGGTCACTTGGCAGATCCAGGTTTTAATCTTTTAAGAAACTTTGACCTATCTCTCTGATAGGGGCTGGACCAGTCTACGTGTCCAAAAATAGAGTAGGAAGTTTCCTTTTTTCCTACTTCCTCCACAGCACTTGTTTTTTTCTGGTCTTTCTGATATGGGCCCATTTCCACAGGTGTGAGGTGGTACCTCGTTGAGGTTTTTATTTGCTTTTTCCTGATGAGCATTTCCTCATATGCATATGATCATCTGTACATCTTCTCTGGGGAAGTACCTGTTTAATTCTTCTACCCATATTTTGATTGTGTTATTTGTTTTAATTCTCTATTTTCAATTCCTTCTTGTAAATTATTATGACCTTTTAGGAATGTAATCTGTTTCTATTATCTTATGTAAATATGTATGCCCTTTGACTCAGAAAATTCACTTTAAAAATTCAATTGCACAGAAATAAAAATAGTAGTGCTTATTATCACAAATATGCTTATTGCAAAGTTGTTTTTAGTGGCAAACAAAAACCTGGAGATAACTTGAATCTCCATCTATAGGGAAATGCTTTAATTCACTACAGAGCATTATGGTAATACAATTATAGATCAAGCTGGGAAAAAAGGTTATATATGTATTAGCCTAAATGTATACCATGATACAGCATATTTAGTGAAAAAGTTTTTATAACCCCATTTCTGTAAATAAAGAGTTATGGGACATTTATTCTTGATTATAATTCTTGGGGTGACTTCTGTTTTCCTGGTCTGTACTCTGATTGGTATTCATACTGTCACATTGTCATCATCACTGAGCATTATATAAGTAATGTGCTGAAAACATCTGGTTTCCAATCCAGCTATGAGCATAAACAAGGTAAATATATAGGAAAATTCTTGGAGGTACAGTACTTACTCCTAAATTGTATCACACTAAGGACTTCTGCTGCAAATAGAGTAACTTGTAACAGATGAATGCTGTTCTGAGAACAACTAGCAAGATAAAAATCACCATAATATGAAAATGCTTCATGGAAGCATCAGAGAGGCAACATCCCAGAAAGAAGGAAAATTTGTCACTGTAAGTCTATCTTCCTGCTTGTCGGTTCCATATTTGTCAATTCTTCATACTGACCATGGGTAGAAGGTAAAAGCCCTCTACGGGTAGAGAAACCACAGAGTTTTGGGTGATACAGCAGGAATGAGGAGACAAACATTGAAATTTAAGGAAACCAAAGGAAATTTTTAGATACAAAAACAGATTGGAGGTTACAAGTGGAAAAGGTTGGGGAGTAGATGAAAGTGGTAATGGAGGTCAATTGTATGGTGGTGGAAAGAAGCTAGAATTTTGACATACAGGGTGTTGAATCATAATGCTGCGTTCCTGAAACCCATGTAATGTGGTAAATCAATGTTCAATAACAAGTTATTTTTTAAAAGTGGAATTAAAGTCCCGCCAAGACCACTAGAATTTGAAAGGGCCACAATGTGGATAGAAGAGAAGCACGGATAGGTGAACCTAACACTCAAAACAGATTTTTCTCCTTCAGGAAACTGCCAATTAGGTTGCACAGGGCAAAAAAAAATTATAAGCCAAACAGAGTGACTAAAATATAGGATGGAGTTTCAGGAAGTTTTGCAAAGCCAAAGAGATGAGGACTGGGATTCAGAACTTCTCAGAGAGCAAGGTTCCTGAGAAGCATCTGCTCTCTGATTCCCACGTGGGCCCCTTAGAGAGTGGTGCCCTAGGAATGGGGCAAGTTAGGAATAGGCCAAATCTAGCAAACTCTGCAAGTCAGTCTCAAATCAACTCAGCAGTTGATCTGATCAGACCAATTTGGTCTTCTGCCAGGTTGTAAAATATACAGTAATTTCTCTTTGGGGGGGGAGGGGATACAATAATCTAGAGCCTAAGTACCTTTTCAGACACAAAGTCTGATGGTCAGTAAAAACTAATGTACTAGGAAATAAACATAAGAAGAAAAAAACACAAGCAATAGGAACAGATTCACACCAAGGCAGTCATTGCAGTTATATGACATGGATTATAAACATTCAAGAAAATATAGGATGACGTGAAAAAAAAATCATGAGAAAGCTAAAATCTATAAAAAATTGTCAAATGAAAATTCTAAAATTGAAGAATATAATTGAAGTCAAGATCTCAGCAGACAAACCACACAAGGCCTAAAGTTTGCAGTTACATTGCAGGTATTTGGAAGAATCCCCTCCCCTGTTATGGGTAGTATTGGGGGGCTTCCAGTCAATTTGCACCCCTCCCACCAGAAAGTAGGTATGAGACCCAAGTTCATTGGATTCTCTTAGGAATCTGCAAGATGGAAAGCTAAACTAAAATTAGAGTTGTTTCAAAGTCCAGTGGTATCCTGGAAAAGTTCCACTATAGGGCAGGAAATGGAACAGTGGTATTATTCTTATTAAAGTGGGGGATCCAGATACTTTCTCCATTTGAAAGAATAAGGCAGGTTTAAGGATTATACTACTAAAGTGAACAACACAGCCAACAGAGGATTTAAAAATAGTGATACATCCACATAAGCGGACATGGGGGAATAGCAGGAAGTCAGTCAAAAAATGCCTTATGTCAACATGTCAAGAACTAGTAATAAAAGCATATTATTTAGAAAAATGGAAGCAAGCACTAAACACAAATGTAAAAGTTTTGTCTCTGGTTTAGGGAACTGAGAGTTGAGGAAAATGGGCAGCAACTTTTCCTTTTATGTCTTTATTTCTTATTTGAGATTTTAAAAACTGCATATGCCTGTTATTACTTTGATTAAAAACTAAATTTATTAGACAGAATAAACACATTAAAATAACTAAACAACAAAACTTAGATATAAAATAGATTGGTGGTTGCCAAAGGGGGGTGGGGGTGAGGTCAAAAAGGGTATAGATGGAAACTAGATTTTTGGTGGTGGGCATGGTGGAGTATATTTAAATGTCAAATTACAATATTACACACTTCAAACCTATGTTAGAAACCAATGTTATCTGAATAAAAATTTTAAGATTTAAAAATCAGTTAAGTTCCTTTCTCTAGATCCTGGAAGATGCCTTATTTTTGTGGCTTGGTTGTTTTGTTTTTCTTTCCATGAGCCTTCCAAAGAAGTTCCTTGGTTAGCTAGTTTATTAGTTCTTGTAAGAAGTAGCAAACCCCTTATTCTCAGTAGCTTAAAGAAATTCTATTTCTCATTCACGTCCAATCCATAGTTGGTGAGCAGGAGGACTATATTCATGGTGATTTAGGGATCCAGGCTCCTTCTACTCTTTGGCTCTATCTCTAGGCCTTACTAGTTGCTATGGACTGGGTATGGCAGCGAGAGTCCTTACCAGGAACTGAACTGGCTGGCACCTTGATCTTGGACTTCTCAGCCTCCAGACAATTTAATGAGAATTAAGTCTCTGCTGTTTAAGCAATTCAGTTTTAGTATATTGTTATAGCAGTTCCTGTTGTCGTCAATACACATCGTTTACATTCAGTTAGCAGTAGCAAATATGGGAGCAAATCACTTTTGCTCACATTCCATTGGCCAGAACTCAGTTATATGGCCGTAAAATAAACTAAGAAATATTATCTAGTGAATATCCAGAAAGATGAGAACATTGATATTAATGAACACCCATTTTGGAATCTTGATTAAATATTGGAAACTCAACCAATGTAATTTATTATTAGCTGAATAAAGGAAAAAGTTGCGAACAGATGCAGGATAAGGATTTGATAAAATTCAATACTTGTTCATGATTTTATAAACACACATGCATGCATGCACACACATGCACATACATATACCAAACTAGAAAAAGAAAATATGGGGTAGCTTTTAAAGGTTAACATCATACAATATTGAAATCTTCCCCCAAGGTCAGAATCAAAACAAAGATGATCACTATTACCACTTCTATTCAACATTATAATGGAAATCCTAACTAATTAAATAAGACCAGAACCATAAGTTTTAAAATATGAAAGATTGTAAAGGAAGAAGCAAACTCCTTAGTCAGAAATAACATGATTTTAGAGGTAGGATATTCAAAAGAACTTACAAATTATTAAAAATATTTAAATGAGTTTAAGTTTCTAGATAGTTAAACAAAAATCAATTATACATCTATACAAATAACAGCATACCAAAAAATTTTAAAGACAATGTTCATTTACAATGGCACAAATTGTTAGTTTATCAGGAATAAAGCTAATGGAAGGTTTTTTAATACCTCTTCCATGAACATTGCTGAGAGAAATCAAAGACCCAAATATATGTTCCTTGATTTGGAGAGTCAATAGTCTTAAGATTTCAGTTCTCTGTAAAATGATCTAGGATGTAATGCCATTCAAATCAAAATCCTAGAAGGATATTTTTCTGCAGAGATTGAAAAGTTAAAACTAAATTTATATATAAATGTAAAAGAGTGAAAATAGGCAATACAATTTTGAAACAAAAAGTAGACATTTTTATTGAAAGATAGAATAATTAAGAAAGTGTGATGATGATCCAAGTATAGACAGTTTAATCAGAAAAACAGGCTAGAGTCCATAAACATATATATATATATATATAAAATCACCTGTATTACAACAGGGCCTTCACTGCAATTTAATAGCGAAAAAGATGGTCAATAAACAGCACTAAGTTATCTGACCTATAGTACATTACACACAAAATTATTCAAGACATATGTGAAAAATAAAACAAGAAAGCATAGATGAATACTTTAAAGGTCTTCAGGTAGGCGAAGACTTCTCAAACAGGACAAAAAGTAATACTAATCTTGAAAGGTGAAACAATTGAATTTTACTTTTTTATATTTTTGGAGACTAGGTCTCCCTATTTTTCCCCGTGGAACCGCAGGCTCACGTTGCCTGGGATACCACGGACTCAAGCATTCCCCAGCCTCAGCTTTCCAGGTAGCTGGGACTACAGGCGCAGGCCACCACACCCAGCTATTTTTGGAACGAGGTCTCGCTACGTTGCCTCGAGCGGGACTCAGAATGCGATCCCTGGTTCCTGCTGTGGCTTCTACAGACATGCACCACCATGCCCGGCGACATTTTTTAAAATTATAAACTTCTTTCATCAACAGACACCATCAAAAGACTGAAGGGGCAAGTCATAGATTTGGAGAAGACTTTCACAGCAGGTATATTTGACAAAAAAAAGAAAAACCTCACATCTGTAATAGAAAAAGAGTCCTAGAATTAATTTTTTTAGACTATCTAGTTTTTAAACTATGAATAAAACACTCAACAAGGCCTTTCACTAAATGACATATAGGTGGCATAAGGACTTCAAACATCAGGAAAAGCAAATTAAAACCATGATGGGGAACCAGCACACATCCAGCAAAAATGACATACAGATGGACAACAGATATTTGAAAATATGCTCATCACACTTACCATTGGGGAAATGCAGATCAAAACCACAATAAGATAGTAGCTCACACCTGTGAGAAAGGCTATTACCAGAAGACGAGAAACAAGTGTTGGTGAAGATATAGAGAAAATGGAACCCTCATACATTCTTGGTAGGATGTAAGTTGATGTGGTCACTATAAAAAATAGTATGGAGAATTCTCAAAAATTTAAAAATAGAAATACTATGTGATTCAGCTATTCCACTCCTGGTATTTACATAAAAACATAAAAGCACCAATTAAAAAAGTTATTTTACCCCCTATTTTCATCACAGCACTATTTACAATAGCCAAGGTATGGAAACAAAGAACCCATTGACAGACAAATGGACAAAGGTGCTACACACACACACACACACACACACACACACACACACACGGAATACTACTCAGCTCTGAAAAATTATATAATATTGTCATTTACAACATGTGAATGGACCTTGAAGAGATTATGCTAAGTGATACAAAGCAGAATGAGAAAGACAAATACCAGAAGATTTCACTAATAAGTGGAATATAAAGAAGGAAGCAAGCAAACAAAACACAAACCCATAGATTCTGACAACAAATTGATGTTTACATATCCCCTTTTAAAATGATAGATTATCTGGGAAAAATAAATCTAGCTATATACAATTTATAAAAAAACACACCTAAACACAAGGATTCAAAATGCTGGAAATGACTGGGCACGGTGACTCGTGCCTGTAAGCTTCAGCCTATGAAGCCACCAGGGCTAGGGACCGCGTTTCAAGTCCCGCCTGGGGCCCGTAGCGAGACCTAGCTCCAAAAAAAAAAAATAGCTGGGCGTGGTGGTGCGCGCCTGTTATCCCGGCTACCTGGGAAGCTGAAGCTGGGGATTGCTTGAGTCTGTGGTACTCTGGGCAAAAATAGCGAGACCTAGTCTCAAAAAAAAAAAAAATGCTGGAAACAAAATGATTGGGAAAAGCTATGTAAATAGTTTAAATAACAACAAAAATTTTCTATAGCTCGATGTCAATATCAAATATATATATATTTACTAAACACTAAAAAAAGTAGACCAAAATAGAGCGACTGCATGAGAGCAACCCGATTGTTTTTCCCGCAGTTCCCTAAAACATTAAAAGAAGCTCCTCTTTTGGGGGTGAGGGAGGCACTTTTTGCCTTATTTTTGTCTTCTTTCATTTTTACCAAATTCATGGAAGTAGGAAGAAGACTGGAACTGCATGGAAGAGAGAACGTAAAAAAGAATTCTTAGTATGTAAGGTATGTATGTATGTTGTAAAAGGTTCTTAGTATGAACCCGACTTCTCAGCGCCAAGTAAGGTAAGAAAATTTGCCGATTTTAGTTCTTCATCTTGTTAATTAAATGTATGCCCCTGTCTGAACCTTACATTATGATGTCTTAACAACCATAATTCACATTTTTCTAAGAAATTTTCAGACTGGGTGAGCCAGAGTCTTAGTGGGACTTCCCAGAACCTGAAAGCTCAACCAATACAAAAGACTTATTATACGTTTTGCTTCTGAAAATAATTACTTGAAGAAAAAGAAATTTCCAGCAGAGTCTTGAAAGAATTGGTCTCCACTGAAGATAAGACTTGTGAATACCCCATAGAGGAGGCAATTGAAATGTAATGAGGTGAAAATGGATTATTCTCTC
This sequence comes from Uropsilus gracilis, assembly GCA_004024945.1. Taxonomy (NCBI): domain Eukaryota; kingdom Metazoa; phylum Chordata; class Mammalia; order Eulipotyphla; family Talpidae; genus Uropsilus; species Uropsilus gracilis. Next base: position 54,118 of record PVHY01006336.1, read on the forward strand.
ACTTCTATCATGACAGGAAGAAAAATTTCCTTTATAAGAAATTAGTTCACACCTTAACTTCCTTCGGAATGGGTTCAGAATGGGCATAAAGGGGAGCCAAAAGGAGGAGGAAATCTCATTTGGTCATTCAGATTTACCTACTTTGTGTAAGTTTTTTTATTCAGTGCTAGTGGCATGAGTAAATGTTTAATATATATTTTTAAAAAACACATAATATTAACCCCAGGAACTTAAAACCTAGTAAAGAATATAAAAAATAAGGTCTTTGAAAAGATATACAAAAGTGTTATTGGGATAGGGCTTCTAGAATGGTAGAGCAAGGACCTCTATAAATACACTCCCCCAGAAAAGCAATGAAAACACAAAAATTGTCAAAATTAACATTCTTGGTATTCTAGAAATTAAGCAAACTCTTGGATTAATCTGGGAAGCATATTTTTCAAGAAAAACTACCAAACCTGTCTGTACATGCACAGCTGGGTTTACAGTGCTGTAACTTGACCTGTTCCCCTGTCCCCGTATCACTCCCCACAGCTCAGCAGTAATGGAAACAGAATACACAGAATAAGCCCAAATAATGTGCAAATCTCATATTCAATAGGGATCTGTATCTACTATACATAAAGACTACTTAAATCTCAATAATAAAGGACAGGTTTTTAAAAATAAATGATGTGAATAGACATTTCTCCAAAAACACTCAGATGGCTAATAAGTTCGTGAAAAGATTCTCATCATCATTAAGCATCAGGAGGATAGAAATGAAAACCAAAATGAGAAAACACATCCCATTAGGATGGTTATAATAATAAAAAATATATAAAAATGTAGACAATAACAAGTATTGGTGAGAATATATAAAAAAATTGGAACCTGCATATATTGCTAGTGGAAATGTAAAATTGTACAGACACCGAGGAAAATCATCCAGTAGTTCCCTAAAACATTAAACATGTTAAAAACAAGACAGCAGTTACAAAATGGAGTCACTTCACTAAGCCCCCTGTCACAAAACAAGGCTTAAATACAGTTTCAGCTCTCCCAGAAATGGAATGTTAAACCCATTGATCAAAAAACTTCTGATCTGCACTGGTTAGGTACTCTAACTGATAGACCCTTTCTATCCCCTAAAACAAAGTAACTTTGCAATAACCAATCTGGTTTTCCCCTTTTGTAACTTCCTTGCTCCTGCTCCCTTTTGCCTGTGAAAGATTATTATTTTGGACAGCTCCTTGGAATTCCTTTCTAGCTACTAGATGCTACTCAATTAATGACTTGTTCAATAAAGCCAGTAAGATCTTAAAAATTTACTCATTTAAATTTCTGTTTTTGTTTTTTTTAATGAGTTATCATGTGACTCAAGTTAATTCAAAAACTGTCCACACAAAAACTTGTACACAAAGGTTTATAGAAACATTATTCATAATATCCAAACAAAAATTGTAAATCACCTCAGTATCCATGAAAGGAGAATGAATGAATAAATAAATAAAATGTATTGTATTTATACAATGGAATATGATTCCACAGTTAAAAGGAAATGGAGCACTGATACAAGCTACAACATGAATACGTCTTAAAAACAACATACTAAGACAAAGGGGACAATTATATGATTTCACAAATGAAATGTCCAGAACAGGTGAATTTGCAGAAACAGTAATTAGATTGGTGAGGCCAGGAGCTGAGATTTAAGGTGAATGAAAATGGACTATTAATGGAGAAGGGGTATCTTTTGAAAGCACTGAATATGTTCTCAATTTCATAGTGATGCTTGCATATTTATGTAAATACTAAAATATACTGACTTACAAGTCACCTTAATGATATGGTATGTGAATTATATCTCAAAAAAGCATTTTTTAAAGTGTCATCTAAAAGTAAAAATAAAGTGTTATCTAATGCCAAAGGTACCTGGATAGCTTAGTAGAACATGGCACAATGTGAACAGACTGGTTGCTGTTAGGGATCTAAGAAGATTCTGATGGCTAAAATCACTGCTAGACTAGCCCTTCTCAAACCCCAAGCAAGCTGGAAAGTCAGTTAGGGATGTTAGGAATTCCAAACTGTTATAATTCCATTGCACCTATACCTATACCAGGAGAGATGGCTGGACAGCATAACCACAAGTAATTTTAATCAACCCAATTTATTGCCCCAACAGTCTGCTGTACCAGGGTCCACCACCCTCTCCTGATGCCTCTCAATATGCCAAATATTATCTAATCTGTCCCAACTTAATGTTCTCAAAAAGATGCCTGCACAATCTCCTCACTATGGGAACAAAAATAATACTCCTCAAGTAGGAACTGTATGCCAGGCACAATCATTTAATTTAAAAAAAATGTTAAGAAAGATATCAGTATTATTATTTCCATTTTCTAGATTAGGAGATTGAGGAATGAATACTTAGATAATTTGGCCAAGATCACAGAGCCACTCAGTGACTTGGTCCAACCAGGATTTGAACAGAGACAGGTATCAACAATAACGTGCTTAACCAAGAAAAGCCCTTTCATACTCTCCGTAGACATTCACCCCACTTTTTGCACAAGTGTGATTATCTAGTAATGAACAATCATGTCTTATTCATCTGGATACCATTTGTCTCTCAAACGCAGTATTCACATTGTCACTACTCTGACCAGTTAGAGAGCAAAATTGTTTTCTATACTATAAATTTACCCAGCCTCCCATTCGTATAGCATATCGGTAAAACTGCACACAGTTCTGTGCAAACATTCAGTTGTAACTCTGAGTCTCCCCTACCACCTCTAACTCAGCTGTCTCTTTTCAGTACTCCCAAACTCCCCTATTCAGCAGCATCATTGCCTTACAGGAATAGCCACTCCTTATAGGTCAGATCACAACCTTTGTGATTAAGGGGACATGAATGATGCACAGAGGAGGCTATACCTGTGCTAGTCCCTAAAGGGAAGATAGAAATGGAGGAATAAACATTCCAAACTAAACAGTATAATCAAAACTCATGAGTAGAAGAATATCTAAGAGGAAGACTTTGGGAACATATTGTTGCGGATTGCAGTCACAACTCCACTAATTTTGTCATCTTGGACAAATTTAGCCACTTCTTTGAACTTTAAATTATTAAAAATCAGATAACTATAGTTCCATAAGGGTTATGAATATTGGATGTGCATTTCGTTTTTGTCAACTCCTCTGTAATTCATTTATATTTTATTTATCGTCTAGCACTTTCATTACATTATGAACTTAATGAGGCTATGGATCATTGTTGTGTTCACTGCTCTATATCTAGGACTTTGCACAATGCCTGACATAAAGCGTGTGCTCATGAAATATCTGCTGGAGTGAATTATAATAGTTATAATGGTAGGGGGACCAAAAATAAAAGGTTTCAGAATTCAAGCTTAAATTATTGAAAAAATAGAAAGATTAGAAATGTAGCAGAGATAGTAAGTTCAAGTTTTGGATGCTGTGTTTGAGATGCGGTAGCATGTAACACAACCTGGTGTTGATATTTATGTGAGGAATACTGGAGTTCAGAAAAGGGGGGCGGGGCTGGAGCTATGATCTCGTGCCTCATTAGCATAAAAGTAGCAATTATGATCACGCGAGTACAGGGAGGATTGCCACCCAGATACCCCGGAAGGGAATCCAGTTCGCAGCAGGAAGCCGAAGGAAGAAGTTGTGTGTGGAGTAGGCTAACAGAAAGAGAGGAAAATTAAAATATGAGGAGATTCAGCAGAGACTGGTCTCAGGGAGACAGGGGAAGATATCACGAAAGGAGTGACCGAGATCATGAGCGAGATCGTGAGCGAGATCGTGAGCGAGATCGTGAGCGAGATCGTGATAGAGATCGTGATAGAGATCGTGATAGAGACCGTGAGCGAGATCGTGAGCGAGATCGTGGCCGCGATCACGACCGCGACCGGGACCGCAACCGGGATCGCGACCGTGATCGTTACTATGAGGAGCCACACTGCAGCTACGCATAGTAAGACTATAGATTTTTAACAGATTTTACGACCCAGCAGTTGGTGATGACTTTGAAATGACTGGTTTTAAAGGTTGTTCAGAATCAATATAATGGAAATAAAATAATTCATAACATTGTGATGGCTGTAGATTAAAATGTTTAGAAAAGTGCTTTATACTTGGTAACCACTCAGTAAAATCTTAGCTACTGTTGGCTGTGGAAAATGGTGGATTTCACTGTGGACTAATTTTCACTTGAGATATGAAAAACCTCATCGCACAATGAAAATTATCTTTTCCCTTAAATCGTTTAAAATTTAATAGTGAATAATTTTTTAAAAAATATTTGTGAGGCGTTACGGTTTACTACAGTTAGCATAGATTCCTATCGAAGGTTCTAGAACTCTGTTCGAGAAGTCGAAACCATTCTTCGCTAGTCATGCGCAGTAAGATTGCACGCTTTTCTCTAGACCACACCCTTTTCTGTCAGGTACAGATCTAGGCGGTCCCTCCTCGCGTTTCTCATTCGTCTACAGCAAACTTTGGCCCTGCCTCCCAGAGCAAACAAGTCCTCCTATTGGATCCTTTATATCCCTCTTGCTTCTCCCTGGGCGCGTCGTTGGGAAAATGGATACTTTCGTTTGAGAGTACTCAGGTTACAAAAGTAAAGTTGTTTTTCCCTACCAAACTAAATAACAAGTGAACACTGAACACGGGTAGAAAGGTAACGTCGGAACTGAAAAGAGGTGGACTTAGGTTGGAACATCGGGCTGCTTTTAACAACGGACCGAGCTACTTCCGGGGGAGAATGGGCGGGCAGAGAATTCTGCGTGTTTGGCGGGTTTTACTGACTTTCTAAATATTTGATTCTCCTGCAGCCGAGGGAGCCGGGCACGTGAGGACGTAGAGACGCCACCACTGTCGGCAACGGCAACCTCGGGCACCCCGATGGCCATGTCTGTGGTGAGTACCTCGGCCACGGCAGGGTGCCTGGGCAACGAGACTTAGGCGGGTGAGGGGAGGGGCGCTGGGCCGGGCTGGCTGCTGGTCACGTGCTCAACTAGCGAATCAGGGCCAGGCCCGCCAGCCCGGAGGCGGGGCTTATCCATAGAAACCTCCCCCTCCCCCCTCCCCCAGCCCCTCTCCGCCTCTAGCCCCACTTAAGAGCCGACTGTATGTATCGTCAATGGTTACGCGAGTCGCTTTGGACCCTGGAAAGTGCCCTCAATATGGAAACTAGCGACAAGGGGGAATGTTAGTGGGGGGTCTGTTGTTTATGACTTAAAAGTCTCCCTTTTCGGACCCTTAACCTCTAACTTTTAATCACCAGAGAAAGGAATGAAATTGGTGCCTAAGTACCTTTTTCACGTACTTTGTTAACTCTAGTCAGCAACAACTTTTTAATCTGGTCATAACTTTACGACTGAAAAGAGCACTTTCCTAACTTACTAAGATGCTGTCCCTCTCCCACACACACCCATTTGCGGTTCAGATAATTTTATCAAAATGAGTATGTTGTGAAATAATGATAGCCTAAAGTACCGGTTGCCAGGCAAACATAAATTTATATTTGAAGTGGGAAAAGGAATCAAGGTCACTAATGGGGATACTTAAGTCCTAAAGATATGTTTTCAAAGTTGAAAACTTTCAAGCCCTAACTTTTATGCTTTAGTTCTGCTCTTAGTTTGTTTAGTTTTAACTTTTTCTTGTCCTTTGGTTTGTTTTCTCTATATCCTGCAAATAGGTGGAATCATCCAGTACTTCTCTTTTTCTTTCTGTCTTATTTTCACTAACATGATTTCTTCTAGGTCCATGCATGTTATCACAAATGTATCAAATTTGTCTTTTTTTGATTGCTGAATAATACTCCATTGTATAAATTCTACCACAACTTTCTGATCCATCTGCTTGTTTGGGAGCATTTGGATTGTTTCCATATTCTGGCTATTGTAAATCATGCTGTAATAAACATCCAAGTACAGTTGAGCCCTAATCTTTAAAATGTCCAAATATATAGAGAAGAATGTGAACATGTTTGAAGCTACAAAGTGATTGAAATAAACTATAAGCTTCTGTTGGTGGTTTTGTGAGGGTCTGGAGGGGTATTAATGTACACTTCTGAAATTTTTCTTGCAGGATTTTAAAACTTATGTAGATCAGGCATGTAGAGCTGCTGAGGAATTTGTCAATATTTACTATGAAACTATGGATAAAAGAAGAAGGGTAAGTATTATAGACACTACTGCTGTTTAGTAAACATAGGAGCAGGGTCATTTGAGCCACTCCTTCTGACTTGCATAAGTAGTAACTCTGGTTCTGTTCTTTTATAAAAAGGGCATTGTTTACATTAGGATTGACATGGTATTAATGGAAGTGTGGACACTGGAACGGTATATCAGTGTTACTAGGACCTAGCTCTGTGGTCTTGGGCAAGTTTCTGACTTGCTTCACCTTCATTTTATTCTTTGGATGGTGTATGGAAATTAAATACTCCACTTAACATGGAGCTCAGCCTATATTAGCCTAAGTATGTTATCTTTTCTTAGCCCCATTTTTAACCAATGTTGTTAAAATAGTATGTGGTAGTAAAGCGGTCTACCATTACAGGAAATATTTCCCCAGTTTGTCCCTTTAATTTCATATGGTAATAGGTAATTTCTGATTCAAGTTCACAGCTATAGCTGGCACTCACAGACAGATTCCACATGAATACTTTCAGTCTTCAACAGAGTGGGTTCTCACTTCATTTTTTTTTATATTATGGCTTCTTCCTACACCATATCTTCATAGTACTTATTTCAGTATATGCTGACAATTTGTCTGGTCTCGTAACAGCTCAGTCATAGAGAACTATATGCTTCATATACAGAAGTTAAAATCTCTTTAAAACTTCTTTTTTAATGCAAAAGATAAATGCTTTTGGTACTTTTGTGATTGATAACCTGGAATAAAGGCAAAAGATGTGAGAATGGCTATGTATTGTGCCTGGTTACTTTCAAAAGTAAAACAGAAAAAAAGCAATATAGGTCATTACCAGAGTTCAAGATACGTATTGACCTTTTGGTTCAACTTGAATTTTAGAACTAAGCTTATAATGTGTGCTATGACACACTAAACTCCTATGACTTGAGTTTATTGACTTGAATTTGCCTAATCTGGGCCTAATTTACTTGCCAAAAACTGCTTGAGCAGGTATCTATGATTCTCTTGAATTAAATATGCTCTTTGATTAGTGGTAAAATGAACTTATTCTCCCTGACACATGCAACATTAAATGGTTCAAACATTAAATGATTTTGCCAATCAGACACAGTATAATTAGGTGCTTTTCCATATACTCCATCCCTTTTTACTGGCTACAAAACTATAAAGGTGTAAACCTATACACCTAGAACATATGGAAGGTTGTAAATCAATTCTACTTCAGTAAATGTAATTTTAGAAAATTAAATCATTCAAGTATGTTTAAACGCTAGAGTTAAAGTGAACAAATAGAGTTTGGTAGTTTTGTTAATTCTCAGAATTAGAAAAGGAAGGACTACTAAAACTGGTCTGGGGCTGCATATCCTTGAAACTTGGTATCGTTTAATTCATTTTAATACAGAAAGCAAAACTTGAAAATTTCCAGCTTGGATGCAAAATTTTCTCATGTGGCTAAAGTGAAATAGGAAAAATAAATGTGTTTTATTACCTAGATTATTAGGAGTAAGATAATAACTTTTCAAGACTAAGATAACAGACAGCCTGTTTGCTTTGTATTCCATTGAAATAGGGCAAGGGAAATAAAGATGGAGAGAGAATTAGCAAAATGTCTATATACTACCTGTAATTACTCAATACATGTATATATAATGCTTACCCAGAACAAAAATATTTCTGGTTCTTCTTTTTTCTTTCTTTTTAAGGCACTGCCCAGGCTGTACCTGGACAAGGCTACTCTGATCTGGAATGGAAATGTTGTTTCAGGATTAGACGCCCTAACTAATTTTTTTGAGATGCTGCCATCTAGTGAGTTCCAGGTCAATATGTTAGATTGCCAACCAGTTCATGGTAAGATCATGGTCTTTCAAAGTACTTGCTTTGTTTTCCTTTAGTGAGTGAGTATTGCACGTTACCCACCCAAACAACAAGGAACTTGTGCTGATAGAAGTACTTTTCTGAGCAAGTTAAACATTATGAAAATTTCAGCTGTCGAATTGAATTTTTGGGCCTCCTTTAGGTGCACCTCACTCCAGAGGCTCATTACAGGGTTTTGATGGATTGTGTGATGACAGCTTATTAAAGGTTATGTAAGAAATTGAGACTAGATGTGACTTTGTTGATGGAAAGGAACAATTATCTGTTCCCTCCCCCCCAAAAAAAATCACTTGCCTTTTGTGCCTTGAAATGCTTCCAGAGAACAATTATATTTCTGATTCTGTGCTTTGTTTTCTTGCAACCTCTTAAAGTTTCACGGAAGAAATTTTCTCATAAGTGTGAAAAGGTCACTTAGCAAGACAGAATTTGTTTCAAGGTAGATCAATGCAGTTTATAAGGTTAACCTCTAGGTGGAGTTCTAAGTGTCTCAAGCAGTACTTGGGGTGATTTTTTTTTTTTTTACATTTATTGTTCTTAAAAGGAACAATAGTTTAAGAAGCAAAATATTAAGAAGCTCTGTTAGAAACCCAATAAAACATTATACATGCAGGAAGCAATTGATCTTATGCTTTTTATTTTGATGTAAGGTTTTTTATTTTGAAACCTTAGGTGTACCCCAACCTCTTCTGCACTGAAAAAAAGTTAATATCTTAAATGATTCTTTTTTTTTTTTACTTTGGGTACACATGTTGAAGACCATACCTAAAGTTTACAAAGCTTATGAAATGTTTTTTAGTGTTAAATAAAAAGCAATGTAACTTAAACCTTAAAATCTGCTTATTTAGTGATAGAGACTGACATTTTCTCTTTTGTGTGTGGGACAAGAACAAGCTACACAGGCCCAGACTACAGTTCTTGTTGTGACCAGTGGAACTGTGAAGTTTGATGGGAACAAACAGCACTACTTCAATCAGAACTTCCTGCTGACTGCTCAGTCCACACCTAACAACACCGTGTGGAAGATTGCAAGTGATTGCTTTCGTTTCCAAGATTGGGCTAGTACTAGTTAGAGAGGGCAAAAGTCCATTCTGCTTTTGGTCCATTAGTTCCAGCAACAGAAATATTTGTGAATTAATTTGTTACTATTTGGAAGCACAATATAGTATGTGCTGAAAGGAAATTTCTTTAATTTTTTTCTTTTGGTATTCCTAGCAGCACTATTTCCAGCTGCTGCCAGTTAGAATTGTTGCCCTTAAGAGCTTTAATGCTAGTTTTTTACATGCCTTATATACATTCCACTAATGACACCCTTCTAGTAAAATTAAACACATGATCTCTGTGCTAATATTCACTGTGAACCCAGTCTATTGCAAAAATAAAATCACTTTAATAATACTATGTAAGGGGAAATTAGCACACTGTAACTCTGGGAGGAAATGGAGTTTTTGTTAGTAGGTTAATTTTATAGTAGAATACAAATATATTGTAAACACTGGTAATGCAGTTTTAATAGAAGGCTCTCTTAACATCAATTCAGTGAAAACATTACTAATTTATATTTGCAGGCCTGCACTGACGTATTAGAATTGCATGTAGCACTACTTAGTAATCTTTGTGTCATGTTAAGTAAATTTTCATGTTAGCATTTTTCTTATAAAGTGAATTAATCAACTAGAGAGTTATAAGTGTTCTTCTTTGACACCTGAGTACTTAATACACTCAGTGAATTTTAAGCAGAATTTCTTAAAAAGCAGAATTTCTTAAAAAGATTTTTCTTGGCAGCTACAGTTCTATATAACTTTAGATGTGAATGATAGTAGGACTAATAGCTTTAATGGGAGAATGAGGAGTGAAAAATGTAGGGAACCAAGGTTCGCCAAAAGCAAAGAGAAAGGGCCAAATGGTGAATTTTTGGTACTTGTTTTCTACCTCCTAAAAATGTAGCCTGTTTTTAGGATTTGTCACTAAGGTAATAAGCATCCTTGCCAAATGGTTGTGAATGTCACTTATGTTACAAGAATAATTTTTATAAGGTTTTTTCTTGGTCACCTCATACCTATCACCGAGATATATCTCAGTTTATTCAAGGATTTCTGGAGGTAGAATGTCAGCAATAAGCCTAATACTGCAGCAGGATCTGACAGGAAAGTTGGAAATAAAGCCATCACTATCTCTTTGGGATAACCCTAATTTCTAAGTCTTCCATGTGAACATCAGGTCAAACTTCTCATAAGTATACCCACCTCCAAAGTGATTTATTCCCATTGTTTTTGCACTGGTTGCTGTATTAATTAATTATTGCTTTTTTAAGTTGTCTAAGTTACTTAATTTTATGCTTTATTCTTCCATATGGCATTGAGCAACTAGAGGTTTTAAAACGTGGTCTTGTATGTGGTTCTTTGTCTTTTTGAATATGAACTAGAAGAGCAGAACTTCCTAGTACACTAAACTTCAAAAAGACAAATTAATTTTATGTCTCGATAGCTAAAGAGAAAAACCTAACTCTGGTTTTTGGTTTAAACATGAAATGTTTTGAATTCTTGAATTCATTGTTGGAATGTTTTTAAGATGTGCCAGCTTTCTGTATTGCAATTCAAAATGAATGTTTCTTATCACTTTGAAAATCAGTAATGCTTTTACTTTTGCCCTAAAACTGTACGTATTTCTAACTTAAGAACAAAATAATGAAATAGAAGGTGAAATTTAGACCACGCTTTCATATGCTGATCACAATTGACACATATTCTACTCAAAATGAGCTTAGTCTGATTTTGGATTGGCTTTTTAAAAAACCGCAGCTTTAACAGTAACAGAGTGTCCAGATACTGCCTTTTCCCTTAGGGAAAACGGTCTCAAGGAAAAGCTGCATATGACTAGCAATAATTGAACTAAGTGGTTATTACTATTCATTAATTGTACATTTTAAGACTTGTGTATCAATTGCTTTTTCCAAACTATAACTTTTCAGTGGCTGGTACTACTCTTATATGAACTAGACTGTATTTTTGACATGCACATATTTTTGTAACTTGAAAAAAACAAAATAAAATTTGCCTTGTGATGAGTTTTCTCAAATTCGTTTTAAAGTCTTTTATTTTTTTTAAGACACCTCACCTGTTTCTTTACAATATAAGGTTTTTCAAATTTAAAAGGAAAAAACCTATTAGATGAAACAATGAAGCCAAAAGCAACTTTAGGCTTTTTGTTTTTTCTCTTCCCCACATTGTTCTTCCTCTTACCAAATAGTCACATTCCTGACATCAACTGTTTGAAGTAGTAATGTTGTTTCTGGTGAGATATTAAACATTTTTAAATTGAGGAACTAACCAAAAATACTGTATTCCATAGATAGTAAAACCAAAAGTTGATTTCCAGAAAAGAGTGATTCGTTAATTTTAATTGTACATAAAAATGTATCAACAGATACCTTGGAGAGGAGTAAGGATAGACCCTTGAAATCACCCATGATATCTTATCTGTTCAAAAGATCTACATAATTATCACATTTCAGTATCTATGAAATTTAGTATGTATCAAAAGTTGATACCAAATCATACTCTAACCAATTTTTTTCTTTTCTTAATGGTACATAGAATACTGGTGACTTTTATAGTCAGTGGCTTCCTTCAAATACAGTAATGAGTTTTGCCTGGATAAAAGTGGTTGGGAATTTACATAGGTCTAAATTTGTAAGCACTAGTGGAAATACCAGGCTGTAAACTTAAAAAGCTAGTAACTTGTAATTCAGATTCATCACTAAGGTTATATTTCATGACTAGCCATATGGCTGCAAAAGCTACAGGTCATATTAAACATACATATGTCTTGATAAATTGTATCCATAACATTTTCCTGGTTTTTGAAAACAAGTTGTGTGTGTTTGTGTGTGTGTATGTGTGTGTATAAAAGATAATATCAGATAAAAGCCAAGAAGTTACTGTGATTTCCTTTATTCTAGAATTTTGCTTGAAATTAATAACAAGAAATTTCATCTAAGGGAACTTATTTGCTGACTTTTGATTTAAAATAAGGCAGAAAGGATAAACATAGATGTCATTTAACCTTAAAATGTTTTGGAGAAAATGGTAGGATATGTTTGGATTTCTTAGCTTGACAGTTGGCTCTGTATAATAAAAATATTTCATAAAACTCTACTAAATTGCTATATATATTCTATTAAATACTTGCCCTTCTTTGCCAAATGCAACCTTTCTGTACTAAAGACTTCTTGGTGACTTTCAATAGACTATGTAGATCTGTCTTGCCTCCTAGAAAAGCATTAGATGGCAAAGAAATGCAGTATTGGAATAAGATGCTAGAGGGCCTTGGTGTACCACCTGTGTCTGGGATTGAGGTCGTGATCCTCTGGATTTTGAAATGGCTTTCAAACTTGTTGCTCGAACATACAGTTAAGTATATTTTACTTCACAATCAAATATATATGTCTAAAATAAAACTCATGCTTACTACTTGCAGTTTCCAGCATTTTCTATTTCTATTTTATTATGTTAATTTTTTTAAAAATCCTGGTCACAACCTGCTGCATTGACTTTTACAACTTCCAAATGGGTTGTATCAGTCTGGCACACACAAAAGTAGAGCAAGCATAATTTCACTCTCGCTTTCAAGCAGGGTTGGAGGGTCCACTTCAGAAATGGTGCCATGTGATACCACCCTGATTTAGAAATGATCAAATATTTCCTCTCAGTCTTGTCATGTTTGTGGTGGCACCTGAAAGGCAGCGCTGTTTCCCTTCCATTCTTGCTTTATACCAGAAGTTCAGGCCTAAAAAAGCAACAAACAAGGTCAGTGTTTAGGCAGAATCTAGGAATGGATTAAGTGACAAGGAAAGGGAGTTGAAATAGAGAAGAGGCAAACAGATGTGCAAACAGAATTGGGAAGACTGCCCCAGAGCCACTTTTCAACTGGTTTGATGCCACATATATTGTATTTCCATCTATATCCCCTCTTTCCCTTGGGCTCCCCAAACATCTGCATGTCACCTTCCTTATTTAACAATGGCCTATGATCTCCAAGATGTAAATCCTGGGGGACCCATGCTATATGTATATTCTAAGGCTATCTGTCCCTGCTGTGCTTTGTTACCTTAGGCGATTCTCAAACCGCTCTCATCAGCTGATGAGTGGAGATTCTATTTGCCTTATCTGGCCCTCCAGGAAGTTGAGTGGATTAAATAAGACATAGGTGAAAATATTTTCAAAAGTGGGAACGGCAACACAAATGCAATGGATGTTTTTTTCTGACATAATGATTGGCTTCTCCCCCAAACCTGTTCTTTTTAAGGTAAAATCAATTGTTAGGAACTGCTGTTCACAACCAGACATGTATTTTAAACCTTGCCACTGCCTTATAATAAAACCAGACATCCTCCCCCTGCAAGCCAAGATTAAGTTGCTCTGGATATGTTAATATTTTTATTTTTTGGAGATTCTGGGCCCTAAAGGGGAGCAAAAACAGCAGTTTGCAAACATTTTTGAGAGGACTTCCTTTTAACTGGGGGAAAAAGAACTGTAACACCATTGATTGCAAGTCTCTTACTCTGAAGCAGGAAATCATCAAGAGGAATCTGCAACACGTAGCCAGTGCATGTAACTGGTGTCTGCCTTGAAGTCCTGTACTGCCTGAGGAGGCCAACAGGCTTTGTTCCTCTGACCCTTTTGTGTTACTTCTGAAAGAGCCTTTGGAAATGATTTCTCTAACAAGCTTGTTTGTCCCTCTGACACCCAAGACTCTCAGTGATCTGGGCCCACCCTCAGAGTTAATAATTCACTTGCTTTGGACATTGCTGCAAAGAAAAGGTCAGCCTGTGGGATTGGACCAAAGGAGAAATTAGTTCGGGTAGTGGAGGAGACTAGGGAACGGAGGGAAGTTGGAGAAAAGTTGCCTTCCAAACAATTGAAAGTGAAAAAGGGGAGAGAAACCAGAAAAAAGAGCCTCCCTTGGACCAGAAATTTATAATCACACTGGGTAGAAGGCATGGTGGTGCCTTTGCACCTGAGAATGAGAATCTCAGCATGTGTGTGTGTGTGTGTGTGTGTGTGTGTGTGTGTGTGTGTGTGTGTTTTCCACAATCTCTGGGAGACTAGAAATCGTTACTAGGAACTCAAAGTCCCCCTTCCTCCATGGACCCCTTTCTCCCATATTATTATTATTACACATTCCCACACTGACCAAAGTTGCTGGCAGTGGCCCTTATCTTGCCCTTCCTTCTAATCCGGGTTTCCAGCCCATTCAGATTTTTTTACCCTGGAGTCATTCCTTCAGGCCCCACCCCCTGTTTTCAAATCAAATTTGTTAACCCATAAACTGTCTTTGGAGGTATTTGGCTTTTGTCTTAGGGTTGTTGCATTGGGACCGGAATCAGTTGGAATAATACCTTTACCCAAAGAAATGGATCACCAATCTCAGCTCTTCAGACATGTTTGGTATGTGAGGGTTGGTGAGGGTGTTTGATTTGAAGATCTTTATGAACTTTGGTTCATACTATTCCTTGCAGAGATGAATTTCTCTACATCATTTATCATGGAATAGAAACTAATCCAGTATTATAACCACTAACCTATCTTACTGATTGTGCATTCTTTAGACTTCTGTTCACTGATGAATGACTTTCATTCCATGGCTGCTTTGTCACCTAGTCCTTAGAGGGCTGAGAACACACCCAAACCCCATTTCTGTCCTCCAATGCTGCTGATTAGCCTACAGAGCTCTTTTGGCAGCAGCCTAAGAAAACTCTAGAAGGGTGTGTGGTTTGGGCTATGGGTCTGGACTCCAGAAACAAGGAAACCTGAAGATGAATTGCAGATTTGCCAATCGCTAGTGTTATGACCCTTTAGCAAATTATTAACCTTCTGCCAGAGCTTCCGTTTCCTTATCTATAAAAGAGAGCTAATACTATGCAAAACCATATTGAGGCTGGAATGAGATAATAGCTTTACTGTGCCTGGCATACAGTACTAATATGGCTAACTCATGAAACATATAAACACGCCAGACTCTGCTAAGCACCTGCCATGCATTATTATCTAATTTGCCCTCCTAATAACCCCAGGAAATAGCTACTATTGTCATGAGCATTTTGCAAATGTCAGAATTGAGACTCAAGAGATAGTCACTTGTCTTAAACCACTCAGTGGCAGGAGCAAGATTCTTGTGATGCTTTGTCTATCACAGTGTTACTACAGACACTTCTCAATCGGTAGTAACTACTGTTAATGTGATGCTGTGTGTTCTTAGAGCCAGGCCTGAGGGAGATTTGGCTGCTCCTGTCTCCCATGTACAGATGTACCCACTCCTTGCACATCTTGACAGCATCTTATTTCCTTAAGACCCCAGCTGGAAGGCCCCTAGAGCCCAGAGTAAGCGTGGAGAAGCATATTTAGTAGACATGTCAGCATTGAGGAGGAAACTGGGGCTGAAGTCTAGAGCAAAAATAACACAGCAGCACAGGGTGGAAGCCACTCTCACTTCTACTACTGGAAAGACAGAGGGAACCAGCCCAAGTTGCCAACCCTGGCTGGAAGTGTCACAGAGCCATACCTAGTTTTATTACTGACCTGCTTACAACCAGCCATCCTGGGCATTTCTTGGCAGTTAGAAAGGATGTGAGGTTGTGTAGTCTTTGCTCTTCAAAAATGATTGACTTGCCGGTTGCCCGGCACAGTGGCACATGCCTGTAAGCGACAGCTTATGGAGTTGCGGCTGGGACTGGGGATCGAAGTTCGAGACCCATCCAGGGCAACACAGCGAGACCTAGTCCCAAAAAATTAGCTGGGTGTGGTGACACGCGCCTGTAATCACTGCTACCTGGGAAGCTGAGACTGGGGATTGCTTGAGTCCGTGGTACCCCGGGCAACGTGAGCCTGCGGTTCCATGGGCAAAAATAGCGAGACCTAGTCCCACTCCCCCCCCCCAAAAAAAAAGACTTGCCTTTCAGTTGTGAGGTCAGTTAGCTGCTTCCACCTTCAGTGCCTACAGGAACCGCTGCAGTATTTAAGTCAAAGCCATGGTCTCCTTGGGCAGCCTCTGTTCTGTGACTGAACACAGCAAGGATGCTGCTGCCTGACCGCTTCAGCCCTCCACAGGGTTTCTCTGGTGGGCCATCTTTGCTCCGCGGCTCTGTCCTTGGATTGGCCAACACTTTCAGATCCACATCACGGAGTGCCTAACTCTGCTTTCTGTTCCTTCCTTTCAGGAATGTTGAATATACATGAATGTCTCAAGATTTCCTTGCTCAATTTCTGCTCCCTCCCTCTTTATCCTTGACAGGTGTTAACCCTCAATAAATCTTTTACTTCTAACTTCATCTCAGTATCTGCTTAGTAGAGAATCCAGACTGACTCAGGGGTTTTTATCACCTGTCCTTTGCTGAACTGAAGCACTAATCAATACTGAGAGTGACTGTCTAGTAGCTTCTCAAGCAGGTATTCTAGTAGCTTGCTTGACCATTGCCATGGAAAATTTTACAGGCAAAAAAAAAAGAAAAAAAAACAAACAAAAAAACAGAGGTAAGATTTTATTGCAAAGCCCCACATCCAAGCTATGGGAGAGACTCCTCACTTAGGTAGAAGGTTTGGGGTCCTGGCCAATGCATTTGGCATTCGAAGAGTTGGATTTTGAGAAGAGTTGAAGAGAAACTTGGGCTCTCCAAGCCTGGAAGTCAGGGGGGCAGCAGATGAAGGCTGGGAAGGAAAATGCTGAAATAAGGGTTTATGGCCCAGATAGCACTGTTAGTATTCACTAAGTGATCCCAGCATCCTGGCATCTTCTCATCCTGGCGAAAAATCTGCAATTAACCAGTACTTTTTCAAATAGAAAGTAGCCTGCCAAAGATTTGTGTATGCCTTGGCCTTTTGCCCCATTCCACCCCCTATGCTTGCCTTTGTGTGTCCTCGTACCATTGCTCCAGATCACAGATTCTGTGGAATCCACAAACCCACTGAGATTCAGGATAGTGGTCTGTGACACCCCCAAGAAAAGACTGTGAGCTCTAGCTTTCATCATTAGCTTCTCCAAGGGGACCATAATGTTGAAGAGATTAAGTGAAGGGAAAGTGAGTTCATTTTGATGCATTAAATAGGCAAAACTAGCTAGCATAGTTGATGTCCAAAAACAGTTGTTATATTGAATGAATGAATGAAAAAAAGAAATGGTAATGGGTAGAAAGCATGAATTTAAATGAGATAACCCATAAAACACTTAGTATGATACCTGACACATAGTAAGCAGTCAAAGGTTCAATAAAAAGATACCATCATTATCATGACTTTGTTAATCTTTTGACCATGAACATAGTACTCCAAACTGACTGGCAGATATTAAGCCAATGCACACCATTGGCTATACAACCATTAAAAAGTATGAAATTCAAGGCCGGGCACAGTGGCTCGTGCTTGTAAGCTTCAGCCTATGAAGCGGCCGGGGCTAGGGATAGCGGTTCGAGTCCCGCCTGGGGCCCGTAGCGAGACCTAGTTCCAAAAAACATAGCTGGGTGTGGTGGTGCGCGCCTGTAATCCCAGCTACCTGGGAAGCTGAGGCTGGGGATTGCTTGAGTCTGTGGTACCCCGGGCAACGAGAGCCTGCGGTTCCATGGGCAAAGATAGCAAGACCTAGTCTCAAAAAAATAAATAAATAAAAATAAAAAAAGTATGAAATTCAGTTATTTTCAACAGAATGTAGGGAATTTGAGGGAATTATGTGAAGCAAAGAAAGAATCATAAAAATATGACCACTGATGTAGTGGACAATTTAGCAATGGAAAATACTTTCAATACTTTAAAAAATTAGTGGACATTAATAAACATACTGACTGCTCTGAGCTTAAGAGGATAGAATGAAGGACAGAGTCAAGAGGACAAAAAGAATTATGGTAGGGCAAAAAAAAAACCCCAATTTCTGTCATTGGACACAACAATTGTCTCCATTTATTTTTTATTACAAACAGTGCTACATTGAACTTCCTGTACATATATTTTTGCATATGTTCATGAACATAACTACAAAGTCAAGTTCTGGAAGTGCAATTGGTTTTAAAGGAGATTCACATTTTAAATCTTCATTAAAACTAGCAAATTTTCTTCCAAAAAGGCTATACCAATTCATATACTCACAAAATATAATGAGAGTATTTTCTTATACCCTGGACTATATAGAACATTATTAATGTTTTAAAATTTGCCAAGCTTGTATTGTGTCTTAGCTTATATTTCTTTGTTACATAATTGAGTAACTCCTAAATTTATGCCTCTAGTCATAAGCCTCAAACTTGTACTCGACATCCACTGCCCACTGACTGCATTTAGCATGCCCCAGATCCAAATCTTCATTTGGAAGAATGTTTTTTCTTTATAAAAACTTTATGACTGCAACTAAAATGCAAGGTCGTCGTTTATATAAGTTGGAAAACGTACCATCTGACAGTTCTGTGAGGTCATAGAAGACCCTGAGATTCGCCCCCTTCTCATCTCACCCACACCTGAAAAGGCATTATACTAGAAGACCTTGCACCCCCATATACAGGACTTTCAAATCAAACAAGGCCAACTCAAACAACAACAACAACAACAAAAAAAAAAACATAGCTTAAGAGCCTGATACCTCCACACCTCACCAAGGCTCTGCTAAGAGATGCTTCAACTGTTCCTATCACAAAATTTCCCTGGCCTTCTTTAATACATGGGAGGCAACATGTGAAAATAAACATCCCACTTTACTTATAAAGGGATAAAGGGCCTCCCCTGAGCACTGCTGCCTTTTTTTTCTTGCTTAAAAAAAAGCCGATGTGGAGATATGAAGTTCCCTTCAAAGGAAGAGTCATAAACACCACCAGTACCAGGGTGGGTCAAGCACACTCTCCCAGCAATATCTTGGGACCCAGAGGGCACCAGGAAATTACACTGCCATCATCCAAGTTGTTCAAGAAGTGTGGTTCCAGCAATAGCCTTGCTTCTAAATCACAGTCTGCTCAAAAGGAGTGTGACTTGAGGTGGCTAGAGGGTGATCCCAGAGCTGTGGAAGAGAGAAGAGAAAGGACACCTTGCTTGCCTAAATGTGAGGAGTGTGAGAGGCTAAAGCCATGACCCCAATATGGGCAGTGTTATTTATTGAAAAAATTAGGCATTGTCATTACATTTGTCTGAAAAACACAGAGGCTAAGAATGACCTAAAACCAGATAAGGGTACTTCCTACTTTAACCTTGATATTGTATATCTAAGCAGACTTGGCGACTATGCTAACCTAGGGCCCTGGGGCTATTGTTCCAAGGCCCAGGTGGGGAAGGGAAGATGGACCACCAGGGGAAAGTGTGATAGTGAATTGGAGGTTTTAGTTTCATGAGAGAAGGGGAAGCAAGAAAAAGGATAAAAAGAAAAGGAGCAGGTATATAAGAGGGATATAAGCAGGGATATAAGACTTTGAGGAGGAGAGCTGAGCAGAGAGTGGGATCTCATAGAATGGCATCAGGCATGGAGGTTTTGAGTTCAGGAGGAGAAAGACCCAGGAACTGAGTCTTTTGGGGCTTCCCCCCCCTCAGGTGTTCAGTCCCCCAAGGGTTGAGAGTTGTGTGAAGGTGGAGGAGAGGCTACCCTTGAAGTGCTGAGCCACTGCACAAACCAGATAGACCAAGCTGAACCTCCTGTTGGTGGAATTCACCTGATGCTAACTGGAGTGATGGAGGACCAAAAGACAAGTGTTGGAGGGTAACTGCCATTAATATAGCTGATGATATGCATTGATAATAGCTAAGGAAAAGAAGTTACTTCCTTCTTGTTTTAGAATTGTAAATTTCAAGGTTAAAACTCATAGTTTCCTTTCAGAAGGATAGAAGGGGAAGAGGAAGGAAAAACAAAGTTTTTGTGATGTGAGCTGATTGATAAGACTCTCTCCAAGAAAGGGGGTGTGGGAGAAGGCAAGAGAGATATAAAAAAAGACCTTAGAAGAGAAAGAAGGTATCCAGACATTTTGGGGAGCAGGATGTGAACCCAGCCACATGGCCAAGGTGACCTGAGGCCTGCAGCCTTGGGTCTAGGCTAGTGAACTCTTGGTCTTAGCATGCTGGAGGAGGCTAAAGAGTTTGGAGATTTGAATTCTGTGTTGGAGTTTATCTTATCTAGCTTGACTCAAATGCTTTTTGGAGAGGCTGTGAGTGAGGCCTGAGTAAATGGACTATATGTTAGTTCCTGTATCTTGAAGTTTTTCTATTGCCTAAAATTGAAAGAATGCAGTAAGAAGATCACATCCTCAGCTACATGCTTGGAGAAAGCCAAAACACACCAAAGGAGGGAAAGAAGGACGCCCAACATGTTTGAAACATGTGCTTTTGGAACTCAGATTAATTGGATATTGTGGTGAGGAGACCAGAGACAAAGGACAGTTCTAGACAATGGTGGGGTAACTGGGTTGTTTATGTTTATCTTGTAGTACATATTTAGGTAATCAATTTCTTGTTTAGTAATAAATACTTTGATCATTTTAAGAGTTTGGTTCTGGCTTGAAAGAGATGTGGGTGGCAACAAACCCTTAAAGGGGTAGACTTAAAGTTCGCCCTCCCCCTGCTACCCCCCAGTAGTTCTGGTCTCAGGCTTAAGAGAGCCTGGTTCCTCTCCTTCATAGGTTGGGGAGTTCCTTCAAGGAGACAAATGTCAGTTGATGGTTGGTCTGGTTGGTCTCCACGATCATGGTTTGCCACTTAGCTGTCAGGCGGCTGCCATATTTCTGTGGCTTTTCTCTGTCCAGACGGTGTGCAACTTACTTTTGTTAGAGGCTACTTTGAGTCAGAATTCTAGCTTCTAGACCCCGATGATAGCATTGGAGTACTGTTTTTTTTTCCCTTTGATTTTAAAATATTTTTTGGTTTTTTGTGTCTGTGTTTTTCTTTTAAATAATTTATTTGTAGGGCTGAGTATGGTAGCATGTGCCTGTAATCCAAGTGCTGGGAGGCAAGAGGCCTGGGATTGATAGGGTGTGCCCCCCCCCCCATTGTCTCCTGTTTAAGATTGCAGATTTCAAGGACAGGTAATGTTAAAATGGGGGAATGACCTTAGCTGGAATTTCCCTTCAGGGAGATGCAGGGGGAAGAAAGAAGTGAAATAGTCTAGGTGAAACAGATTTCCTGGAAGGCGGGAAATCAGGGTATATAAAGGGTGTGCAAACA